>JAKSYS010000694.1:0-32664 GCA_022925895.1 Fragilaria crotonensis | reverse complement strand
TCTACTATCTATCATACAATCTTTTCGTACTACCAGGTACTACTACTCCACTACTACTCCTACCAAAGCAGCAGTAGAGCAAAATATTGTAGAGTGGAATCCTACACAGTATTTCGTTGTCCACTCACTCCGACTACTGGAATACTACTGGTAGAGTACCACATAAAAATGGCTTCGACCCAATAAAATGGCTTTGAACCAATCTCGTGTGAAATTCAAGGACCTCTACACGAAAACGCTCCAATTTTCATAATTTCACACTGTGGCTGACCTATTGTAAAGCTCTCCTTAGTGAACAAATAGAGATATGGTCTGCACATAGAAAAACAATATAATTGCTCAGTTCTCTCAAATACGCGCACCGTAGATGAGACGTCAAAACATTGCTGTACGACCCTTTTTCACACGTCAAGGATGCCCTCCAAATCTTTATAAGCTACAGTTCTGTATATTTTCATATGCGAGGAGAAATCCACTTGGCATTTGTACCACACGGTGTGGTACAAACAGCTCGTGCAAAACCCTGTACCAATACGCATTTCAATTTACCAAACTCTTGTGAAATAAATCAAGAACAGAATGTAAGAATATTATTCATATATGTATACAAATTTATACGCGACTTTGAACCAGTAAATCAAAAACGCAGACTTGTTCATCATCGACAGTTCATTCGGATGTTGCTCCATTACTTTGATCATTCTTCATTGCTATTGACAGGGTATTGAAGGATCTATGAAACGAACTGTTTGTAAAACATATATGTGTTTCTGCCGAGATTTGGTAAGTTGAAACGCTTGTGAAAATATTGGTTCAAAGCCATTTTTTTGTGGTATGGACAAATTGTGCTCTGAGTATGCATATGGAATATGGAGTATGGAGTATGGAGGTTGCGTACAGAAGGGTAGACCTATGCATAGTGTGTGAAGAAAACTGTGGTGCTACTGTACTCCAGTACTGAGTACAAGTACAAGTAATCAAATACTCCGAGTATGAACATCATACATGCGATGTTTCGGAACTAGTTGCGGCAGACGGTCTACTGGAACCGGCTACTGTACTGTTGGACTGGCACTGTCCTACAGCCTAGTCGTTCCACGACTACTGTCCTGCTCCTTCACACTATCTACTGTCTACTTTGCTGCAACGGCCATTGCACAGATAGTGTCGTCTCTAACGCCGATTGAGGTTTAGGAATCAAGGTGCTCCGCATCGCTTGAATTGCTACTCCGCGACCGTCTCTAAAAGGACAGCGACCCCTGTCTGGAATCATTGCATGAGACCGATCTACTACTTTAGATTATACATATAAGTTTAGGATTTAGGGCCACCGTTACGTAATTACATTTCACGAAAACGAGAAGTTTTGACTTCTCGTTCATGTAAAATGCTCGTCCCCACCGTTACGTAAAAAGCAGTCCACAAATACGAAAACATCAAGTCGACTGAGTCAAACTAGGAATCTTGATGTGAAACACATGTATGTTCCCATCCGTTCCATCCTAGTCGTACTGTGTACTGGGTACGTCTACAGATACGGTAAAGTTGTACGAATTGGAACCAAAAATTATTAGATCGTCGCTCATCGAAATCCGACAATGACGACCATTTTGACAATGTTCCTCATGTAGAACACCACAAACCACCACCGCACTAGCATCGATCGTCGTGTCTACGGCGCATGCAATGGTAGAAACGACGTCTTCATCTGATCATTATCTGGCGAGAAAACCACGTTCATGTTTGATGCCAGCAGTGACAGTAGACAGTAGCATCTGTCAACAGGGCGAGTTAAACGCACGTAGCAATAGACCTAACAGAAGGAATCCAGAATCTTGAGATATTTCGAGGAAAGGCTGTGTTTTTCGCGGATCAACGAAAACCTCAGCAGATTTTCGTTGACGATGGGATATGAGGCGCATCTGAGTGATTTCCTGAAAGTTTTTGGGGACCCGTTTTCGTACGTAACGGTGGTAAAATGGACCCTCGAAAACGAAAAAGTTTTCGTTGTCGTGAAATGTAATTACGTAACGCTGGGCCTTACTACGGAGTATTTGTTAAGACTGAACCGAACAAACCCTCACCCTAGCAGAGTAGACTCGCAGCTTCCGGCTCACGAGTCTCCCAACTGAACTCAACGATCACCTCTACTACCGATATGGTAGAGAGAGCATCACCGAAAACTTTGAAGATGATTTGTTTTAGTAAGTGAACTGACGAACGAATACGTTCTGGTTATAGCTTCGAGTTGCAACGTTCGACGTCTGGTCAATGAGTCCGCTGAAGTTGAGTGCAATCTTGTCATGCATTGTCTTTGAAGCAGGTTCTGCGTTTACAACAGTGCCAAAATGTGGCCCGCATAAAGCCTTCTGCCGACCAGGGACACAAGTATTCTCCTCAGAATCCGAGTTCCCGTGGGAAACTGCTCTGGATATGACTGACGAGGAAACGCTGTTGAAACTTCACCTTACCGTACTAGACGAGGTTGACCCCGACATGGCCCTGGCCGTCGTACAAAGATACACCCAATCGTTTCCATTTTCGGCAATACTCCCCGTGCAACCACTGCAATACCTACCTACGCACGATGGCGGAGTCGACGTTTTGTTCCTGCGCAAGAAGACTCAAGACAAGGGTTCGGTCGATGGTGGTATGCGGTTTTTCGTTCGACCACCTGTCGACGGTGACGACGGGATTGAGGTGCAAGTCAAACGCAATAGCAAGGGGCAGTCAGTGTCGAAAATGTTTACCGAAAAACTAGTGGTGCAAGCGTACTGCGAAGGGATTGCCGGAAAAGATGAAGCACGAACAGGCAAGGCGCCGACAGATTTCGTCTCGGTCTTGAGTGTGTTTCATAAGTGGATGTGACGCATGTGAAGTGAAATGAATGTTTGAGGCGTCATGACATGGAGTGGGTTCATCAATGGCGCATCATCTGCGCCTGCGATTTTGTTTCTTCGCGATTCAATTCTTATGAGCATCAACCCTATTTTAGCTAGCCATTAATCTACATAAGCGACAAGTCTCTCCTTGTCAATAACAAGTTGTAGGTCCGTCCTCAGTTCATCAAGATATCGATTCGCCTCTGCAGCGTTCTCTTGTCCAGGTCTAGCATTCCTGTTGATTCCAATCAAGTCAAAAGTAATAGCATTTGCCGACAAGGTTGTGATACTCTTTTCTTTGTCCGATAAAAACGACTTGACGCGTCCTACCCGACCCTTGCGCAAGATTTGATCATAGGTCTTGGTAATATCAATCAATCCCTCCCAATCGCCAGCATCAATCGCACGTTGCATCCGGGCAACACCACCATCGCCTCCATTGAGTTCGTAACGCAAATCATCAAAAGCTTTTTTAACGTTTTCTCGCGTCGCTGGAATCGCCTCCTCCTTGGCTACAGCGGACTGAGGCGTGAAGAGCAGAAGTGACAATCCAGTGGCAGCGTCTGTTACGAACGTTCGACGAGAAGCATGAGATTGCAAGGAAGTTGGTTGCGATTGGAAATTTGGAGCGACGAAGGCGAGCGAGAGAGTTGGCAGGAGGAATACGATGGGGAAGGGCTTCATGGTCAAGAATCAAATTGTCGAGGATTTGGTGTTGTGGTGACTACGGACGGTATTTGGGTTTGCGTACAAGTAGACACTATTTGTCCCTCACACCACACAAAGAGTGTTTGTCCAAGCAGACGAAATCATCGTTACAGTAGATTCGATTTTCATGAATGCTCATAGTAGGGATAGAGATATTGATCATGCGTTGAATCAACGTACATCTTGTATTCCACTCGGCGTACAAGTACAATTATACGAATACTGGACCCGTTGGGAAAATTGGGACGGAAACATTTTCCTTCACGAAGACCTACTGTGCCCTGTGCGTGCCACCGCAACCTCTGCAGGATCGTTTCGGCGGTCATTGAAATCTGTAGGCTTCCACCATTTCGTTGGTTGCACGAGGGTAATCTAACCTACGACTTGCTTTGAAGTAATATTGGCACTCTGTAGAGACAAGAGACCCTCCCCTTGCGGAATCCCTTGCCGTTCCAGACCTATTAATAATGAGTACTTTGCCAAAGCAAATCAGGTCGAATTTGTCTGGGATTTTGCCTGTTGCAGAAGCGTGCCACATTTTAGGCAAAGACACAGTCACTTGGGTGGTTCGCTCCTTTCTATGCTTTCGAACGCCAACTAAGCCTCCCACAAATGAGGATGTTACGGTCTTGACCAAGGCCTTGTTCTACGACCCCGGTGACAACGACGTTCCTCAAAATATTTTAACGCACTGGAACCGTCTCACTCGACGCACCTCTGGGCTTGATAAACCGAGTTTCATAAAAAGTTCATGGTTCCGTCCCCAGCCGTTCCCTTCAATGCTCCAGGAGGTCACTTGGGGCTGTTCGATTGCTGGGTTCATGCGCTGAGTGCATCTGCGAACAATTACGCTGCCAATGGTCCGAACCCATTGCCGCCAGTGGTGTTGCTACCAGATATCTTGATTGCAGTGGCTATTTGTCGAGAGTACCGAATTATTCAAGCCCTTCCTCGTTCAAGCTCATCTACAGAGGATTTGGAGAGTCGCGCAGACTATGCCACCATGATGCTGTCCGTTCTAGCTTATCGAGTCTATGATTCCTATCAAAAGAAAGGCTACGTGCCGAGAGATACTTTACATCGATTCCTCAGCGACGTGCACGGCGAAGATTGCTACAAGACAACCTCAGTTCGAAAGATGCTCGACCGTATGTTTGAAGCACGTGACGATTCAGATAAGCCTGGGCAGGTACTCCTGCAGCACCTAACACCTGCTCAGTTCGCCAACGGCATTCGCCACACGGCCCTCAACCGTCACCATATTTTGCTCGATTGGATGGCAATCTTGGGTGACAACATGGTTCCTTTGAATCCGCTACCACCCTCCGTGAACGCGTATCTTGATGCGTTGACTGCCTCCAATCGATCCTTGGAATTCCTCTGTCAGACCTACGGTCTGGCAAACCTTTACGAAATCAAACGTCGATTCCATTCTTTGGTCGAGACTAACCGCGTGGTGCAAGGTGACGTTATGAGAGAAGCGCAAGAAGAGGAGGATAAAAAGACTGCAAGAAAACCTCGGCACGTCATTTCGCAAGATGCCTTTGTGAATGCTGTTAGCACTGCGAATGATGAAATGGGTCACGGCGGATATCTGCCCAGAGACTTGGCCGAACGAGTGTTTCAGAGTGGCGCTTGTCCCACTGGAGAGGACGATCCGTCGCCCCGTTTCTGGGCTCTCTTTGATGTTTTGCAATTCGGTTGTGATGCTGTGCGACAACCTGGAGACAAGATTCGAGGGGATATCACTTCCGAGTTGCCTCTCATGCGGTTCGTGTTCAAGGTATTCGGGTCTACTGGCGGTCACCGAAGCTTGTCTCGAGACCAAGTTGGGGACATGCTGCTCTTTTTGTTGGAACATCAAATCTTTCGACTTGAGGTTGATCGACCGCCCGAGAATGAGGACGAAAGCAACCGCATGCTCCCTCCAGTAGTCAGAAAACCAGTTCTAGGGGAGTCGCTGGTAAATGTCAGTGCAGCCTCCATGCTGAGTTTATTGCCCCCCAACTATACGAAGGGGGAGCAGATCACTCTTTCGAAACTTGTGGATTACTGCCTAGAGGCTGCTGGCGTGGATGGTGACGAGCTTACCTTCGACAGTTTTTGTAAGTGGCATTACTCGAAGGACCCATCTGGACTGCCATTGTCGCAGCGACGTGCCGGACCGCTATTGGTTGAGCTGAAGTTGATCGCCTCTGTCTTTTTCGGCCTTCCGCCAACTAGGGCTTCTATGGAGGAAGCGCTGGTGGTCGAAATTCAACGTCGTCACAAATATCGCTATCCTCAAACAGCGGCCGCAAGGCGAGGACCAAGAGGCACTGTATGGTACGTTATTGAGGACAAGTGGTTCAAACGTTGGATCGCCCACGTGCAGCGCGTTGGCGGTAGTGACAGTGATATAGCAGATGGGAGGGAAGTCATTGGGGCTGATGCTCGTAACCTCGGCAAGATCAACAACACCTCGCTTCTCGCTGACAATGGCACTTTGGCCCTCAAGCCTGATATTCGATGGAAACATGATTATGAAATTGTGCCGCCCCTAGCGTGGTCTGCATTGCAGGCGTGGTACGACGGAGGTCCTCCAATTCACAGAGCCGTTGCCAGGTATGTTCCAACCAATGGTCCTCCATCCGTCCATAGCCGTTCGCCGAGGGTGAGAACCGAGTATGAGATCGAGTTGTACCCATTGTTCGTCACAGTTTTCATGTGCGATGCGGCCTCGCGGGGTGAAGCTAGACCTTTCCAGCAATATGCTCCGGTCAGTAGGGTCAGCCCTGTTGGAGTTGTTTTGGTTCAGTTGTGCAAGGGGCTCGATGTAGATCCAAAACTTGGTAGACTTTGGATGATGGAGAGCACACACGATGAGCCGACCAGGCACCACCCGGCAAATGGTGATAAAGCAGAGGATTGGCTGCTTCAACTTGAACTTAATATTTTGGAACAGAGAAATCGAAGAGCGGGAACAGGGGAGGTTGCACCGTCGAGCAAGATACGCCTGCTCTTGGAACTGAAGGATCCAGTCAGTGGGCTATGGCCTCGGGGATTGGATGGAAAATCCTGGACATTCCACGAGAAAACACGTCTGGGAGACCTCAGTCACACACCAGGCGAGCCGGATACTGGAAATGGCATAGTGGGCCTCTACAATATGGGGTAGGTTCTGTGCTATGCTTGTTTTCGTTCTCATCCATGTCACTTACAAAAACTTCAAACAGAAATACCTGCTACCTTAACTCTTCCATACAGTGCCTTAGCCACACACCGATTTTCCGGGATTACTTCACTTCCAAGGTCTATTTGAATGATATTAACAAGACAAATCCGCTTGGTCATCAAGGGAAATTAGCACAAGTTACGGCTGTGCTGATCAACTCAATGTGGAAGCGACTTAGTCAAGCTGCGCAATCCCACTCTCAAAAACGAATCACAGCTCCCGGCTCCTACGCCCCGGTGAGCGCACCAGCGCTCACACCGAAGACGTTCAAGGAATCGCTTGGAAAGTTCAATGAACATTTCGCTGGAAATGAGCAACATGATGCACAAGAGCTTCTCGCGTTCTTGTTAGGTGGTTTATCGGAGGATCTTAATCGCATTGTTGACAAACCTTACATCGAAGCACCGGATTCCGACGGTAGACCTGATGGTGAACTGGCTGACATTTGGTGGTCAAATCATTTGAAACGAGAGATGTCGATTATCGTTGCCCTCTTCACCGGACAATACAAGAGCTTGCTAACTTGCAGGAGTTGCAAGTACGAGAGCGCTCGTTTTGAACCCTTCTCTTTCTTGCAACTTCCCTTACCAGAAGACGACCAGGTTTCTGTGTCACTCATTTACTACACCATTAGCGAAAGTGCACCGATTCTTAAGTACTCAGTCCGAGTTCGCCACGACGGGAAACTTGCTGACGTGCTTCTGGCATTGGCAAGAGTCCTGCACGCAGACGAGACCGGCGAACCTCTTACTGCAAACAGGAGCACTTCCGATGATGCTGAAGACGGAGAAGTGACTAACGACGAATTCGAAGAGGCGCTGCGGGAGCGGGCACAGAACATGGCAGTGGTCGATATGCGAGACGGTTATATATTCAAGATTGCACCGGTAAGAAACCAAGGACATATTGTGCGTTTGTGAGCTATTTCAATTCTGACTGCTGCCTACTGCAGAACACCTGGGCTCTTCCTGACCTGCAGCATAAGGAAACTGGAGAATTACCGACGCTTCACATCTACGAGCTCGACAAACTCCCAGACGACACTGAGGATGACGATGACGATGACGCTGATGCAGAGGAGGAAGAAAGTAGCTCCGAGGAGTATGACGAAGTTGGAGAAAGCCCTATCGTTACGGACGGTGACAAGGAGAATGAAGTCATTGAAAGCAAATTCAAGTCGATTTCTGTTAACTTGGAAGGCGACGAAGAGCTCGAGGATGACGAAGATGAGGCAGGGAATGACCCACGCTATTCCTTTCTTGCGTTGGCTCAGAGACGTGTGGAGATACTGAATCGAGACATTGTGCATCCTTTCACACACCAAGTCTTTGGAACGCCATTGCTACTTCGTGTCAACGACCTGGAGGAATACTCTGGTAAGGAGCTGTACGACCTTGTCGCACTGCGACTAAGGCGACTTGTTCCCAGGTCAGCTCTTCGTTTCCTTCTCGGAACCGAGGCGACAGAGGGTGGAGAGTCTGAGGTAAAAGTAGGCGATGCTGGGAAGCCTACGCGACAACGAAGGCAAAGAACCCTCTCTGAAATGGAAGTTGTTGCAGCGGGGCCAATTCCTAGGTACGGCTTCCGATTGCGAATAACGTCGCGTGAAGGACGACGGTGTGCTTTGTGTCCTTGGTATCAGTGCTGCATTGGTTGCTTGGTTCCTGATGATGATTATCCTACGATTGTTGCCTGCGGAGACAGTATCTCCGTCGATTGGCACTTTGCGGTAGATGTAGCCACCAGTGGGTTCGGAGCTCGAGCGAATCAACCCGACCAACCGGTGCCACAGTCTCCGTTTTCAGTGAAGACCCCGTCCACCATCAACATCAGAAACCACGCATCCTGCAACGACGATGCAAAGAAGAAAGGGCAATACGGAGGAACCATCACCCTTGAAGATTGCCTTGATGCCTTTGCCAAGGAAGAGAAGATACCTGAGGCATATTGCTCCAGTTGCAAGGACTTCAGGGTTCAGACAAAACGAATGAGCCTTTGGAGACTTCCGCCTGTCGTCATCATCCAGTTGAAACGCTTCCAATTCACGCAACACGCGAGGAGAAAGCTTCGAGACCTGGTTGTGTTTCCGGTGGAAGGGCTTGATCTATCTCGTATACTCGCCCCTGACTCAGCGACCTCCGCTGATGGCAACGAAGAGGGTCCGCCGGAAGCTGGGACGCACGCAACTGTGGATAACGGGAGGGACTTAGATCACGATCTCGACCCTTTTTTTGATCCCCTTGATCCACTGAGCTACAACCACGAAAGCTATCTCGAAGACAATGGAGTCAATCATCCTGAAACTGTGGATGATCCAATGTCTATGTCAAACTACAGCGGTCGCACTGCGGGTGCCATGCTGTACGATCTCTACGCGGTTGTCCATCACCAGGGAGCGTTATCAGGAGGCCACTACGTTGCATCCCTTAAGTCCGAAGTCGACGGCCAGTGGCGTCTTTTCAACGACGCGCAAGTGTACGAGATTCATAGTCGCGACGTCGTCGACTCCTCCGCCTACATTCTTTTTTACATCCGAAGGGACGTCAAAGACGCCAGGCTCGAAGACTTCTGGGACATCCACGCTCGCGCTGGCAAAGGGATGACAGAGGAAGAATTGGAAAGTCTGATGAAGGCCCGATCTGATCGTTGCACCATTAGTTAGGGGTGATAGGCTGTACTCGTAGTACCTCAATACCCAACACTTTTTCTCTGCTCGTGATGCTCAATCAACGATAAACAGTGACCGCGATCGCTGGGATACTATGTGACAACTGAAGAGTACAAGTAATACAAAAGTTCAGCATCCAATCAATTTCGCTAAGTGTTTCTTTAAACGTTCTCGGCCTGCATTCTTCGCAGACGTCCGATTGTAGAGCGCACTGTCACAGCCGAAGCAGTTGAGAGCGAGTAAGCACCTCCGGCAACAGTCTTGCGGCAGGATTTGCAGTTCCAGATACCAACACAAGTGCGCTTGACAGTGTCCTTACCGCAGAAAGCGCAATGGTAAGTGGAGTGCTGGGAGACTTCAATCTTTCGAAGAAGCTTACGAAGTGTGGAACCATATCGGGTTCCATACTTTCCTGTGATTCCGACCTTCTTGGTACGCTTTCCCATTTTAGAATGTTAAGGTTACTAATGAATCAAGGGGGAAGCGGTGAGAGATACGTTATCAAAACGATGCATTGCAAAAGACAACACACGTAACGCCGGACGTCGAAAGGGGGAAATCAAGACACTAATGCAAAAAAGGAGACAATGGTCGAATAAAAAAGAAAACCGGTCAGTGCATTCCACATCTCTCGCCACTTCAGACATCCTCATCCTTTACATGCGTTATACAGAAAACAAGAGTCATCGATTAATCCATTCAATAGCGAGGCGCATCACCATGGTCGAAACACACCTTCAGTTCAGCAAGTGAGCTGTAGATAGGGGGTGTGAGGGGTGGACTTTGACTATGTACGGAGGATGCGTACAAGTCACGTCTGCAGGGTTGCAAGTAAGTAGTACTCCGAGTAAACATACAAACATACTCGGAGTACACATTAACACAACAAACTGTTGTATGCAAGACGTCACTGAAAAACCCTAACCCTAGCTCTACCCTCGACAGTTCGTGATATAGACATGTCGACATGTCTCATGTGCTGCTACCGTACCATCTACCGTAAATTGCGTAATTTTATGGCTGGGTGCACGCTAATGCTTGGAATAGTAGCAAGACGTACAATGCAGTATAGAATATATTCTGTTTACAAATTTTCGGAGTGTGACATCAGCAATTCCTTGAGCCTCAAAGATCCATCTGGCGGGGGTCATCCATAACAAACGTAAGTTGATCTTTCCATTGTTGTCGTCGTCATAAATGGTATTGTCACATTCTATTCAGTTGTTACTGTTCTTTGCCATTAATCTTCGTTCGTTAAGTCAATGAATGTCGCCTTGCAAAAGCTGTGATCAAAATCGAGTGCGCAACGATGCGTTTTGAAGTGTTTAATCATCTTCTCCATCTTGACGGGATCTGTTGTGAGTGCACTTTCGTTCACTTCATCACTTCCTCTCTCCTGTCGATTGCACCAAATCATATAATATGCGCAGATGTAAGACCTTGCTCGTCTTGAGAATAATCGGATTCGCTCTGTCACTAACACCTTTTCTCTTGACAGGCACATTCTGACGACGTTTCGAAAGTTGTCCTTCCCACGTCTCCGATTCAAGGGCACACGACGGAAACTGTTTTTGGCGCATCCCCACGAGTACTCAATCCCCTCCCCCGCCATCTCGCAGTGGCATTTCGGCGTCCGATCCACAAGAACCCCCATTTCTCTTCCCATTGATTGAAGAAGTGTCTCTTCCTCCTCAAAGTCGAGGCAGTTGGCCATCAATGACTTCAAGGCGAAGGTTTTGTCGACTATACCATACCCGTTTTGCCTTCCGTTGATTGTATAGTCTGAAAGCCTTGACTCATCAACAATCCCGCGTTCCCAAAGAACCTGTAGGAGGCCCTTTGGTTTAGCCTCCCATCCTCGACAACTTTTGGCTTCGTCTCCTTTATTGGTAAGCCATGCTCTTGTGCAATTTTTTGTACTGCTGGTTTCCTGCCTTTGCGCTAACTCCTCGTTCCTTCAGCGCTCGAACTAGCTCGTCCTTTGTGAACTCGCGTTGTAGGCTCGTCCAGAATTCGGTCATGACGAGTTTCCTCCCGCTGCACTGCTGTCATCCAGAAAGGACCTGAGTCCATTGCATTGAAGACCATCGATTGCGTGTCTCCGACTTGAAGCTTAGGTGAGTGCGGGCCGAGGTATCCTTGACTTTGTTTGATCATTGTCTCACGCATCTTCCGCTGCGCTCGTCCTCCGTAGGTTTTTGACATCTTCTCCACATTTAATCCGTCCTCTCGTTGTCGATCGTGACCACAAGAGTGGTCGAATAGAAAGAGAAAGTCATATTCTTGAGGATACTTAACATTGAGAACGTCCACGCAGTCCTCAAGCTGCAGCACCATGTGCTGGTATGTCCAGTAGCCATCTGCGTTTTGTCCGTACTCAAACTCCCGAACGAACGGAGAAGTTGTAAGTGGAGACTTGTATTCGCTTTTCCTCGTTTCGAGTGCAGCTTGTGTGTCACGATATCTAACCCCTTCGTCGTCTGTTCACTTCTTTCAGGTCTGCCTCCGTCACATCAAGGCCAAATCCAAATTCCCTCGATTGAAAAGCAGAGATCATTATCCCATGTCCATCATCTTTCGGGCGAATGAACGTTTCTTTGTTGGGACCGTACCACTGTTTCGTGGGCGTTGGAAACTGTTTGAATATGCATTCGTCGTGCCCAAAACTTATCAATGGCTTGGAAGATGGTTGAATGCGGACAGAGAGGTTGCCACCAAATTCGGTTGTCACAGTTTGTTCTAAGAACTCTTTGCTCTTTTTGGGGTCAAAGCTGTCGACATGGTATTCTCGCATTGGAGTCGAGTCATTAGTAAGGTAAGAGTAACCGCTTCCTTTTGCAATCATATCCTCGTTCTCAAGTTGCTTTGCCACAGTTTCGGTTACTTGCACCCAGCGATGCATCCTTCTTTCATATGAAAAATAGCGCCGACAGAAATCCCATCTATATTGTATTGTGGCCGGTCGTTCGTGGCCATCGACGTAATACCTTTGCGAGTTGGCTGATACCGGAAGCCAAGGCGGATCATCCAGCGGTAGACTGTTGCAGGGCTCACGCAGGTAAGCCCATATTGCTTGAGAACAAGCCGAAGGTGGTTGTTGTATTCGTCCTTCTTGGTTGCCATCATTGCCTCACACTTTTCTCTGTCTCGTTCAAAATGTCCATGATTAGGTTTGGTAAGACTTTGTCGTGGATGTATTCACTGAGCATCTTGATGCTGAGTGTGTCAAGGTTCTCCTGAGCATATTCCTTTATATTGGTACAGATGTCTGGATTATCTTGGAGAAATGGCGGAAGGTTTTTCTTGGTTTGCGGAATGAGAAAGCAACGTGTCTTGCGGAAGCTTCGGTACCATTTGCAAACAGTTTCATGGTGAGTAGCGTATGTCACGCCTTGCCTTTCTAGTTGACAGACTGCATGCTCACAGCATTTTTCCCATGTCCACGCGTTCATCTCGTCCTTCGCAAGTTGCAGGGATAAGCAAGATATTGTGCTTTCTGTTGAATGACCCATTTTGATGTTGTGTGATATCGTCTTCGTTTAGTTCGTCCTCGAGATTTCCAGCGATGATGTCGACGCAAGCATTTGCACTCTTGTTGACGTGTCGAAGGGTTTCGATTTGGTTATCGATGGCAGCAATGACAGTGGGCTCAGAATCTAGCGGTCGGAACAGCTTTTTGGCTTCAGGAGAGTCCCAATACGTTTCAGAATGACGATGCGAGGAAGCCAATGAAGAAACATTGTTACTGTGGATGTCATCTTGGCTACCTACTGCCGCCGTGTGTTCTTCAGTGATATCTATGGCTGCTTCAAGATGTCACCTCAGACGACGATGCCAAAATGGCATCATCGTCGGGCGATGAAGTAGCGTCATCACACGATGGCGCTATGGAGCTCCCCCATTCAACAATCTACCGTGTCGTCTTGACCTCTTTATTTCTGCTGCATCCTCGTCCGGAGACGAGGATGGTGGTGGTGGTGGTCGTCGTTTTTTATTGGTGTCGTTGTTGGTGCTGAGTACGACGTTGACAAGTTCGGGCCGTTGACGGGTCGCTGGAGGGAGAAGCCTATTGACAGCAACAACATCTGCTTCCCAGGCTGCTGCATTACGCGCTGAAGGAAGGGTTGGTTTTGCTGTTCCGTTCTTAGTAATGTAATAGTAATAGGACTTTTTTGTCTCCCCATTACATCGTTGATGCTGTATATACATGTCGAGCTTCGTACCGTTGGGAAGCTCCGCGTAGTTAGCAATGTACGAGCTGCCTTGACAAGCTTTGTTGATACATCTGGTCATTGTGGCTATGCTAAAATGAAGGCCATTGAGCAGTATCGTTGATGCATATATTCATGCAAAACGTCAACGTGCAACCATTTATTGTGGAGGGAGGTTTCGCAGATGGCAGATTGAAATGAAGCGAGAATAAAATGACTACTGTGCCTTGCCGCCCGATGTAGTAAGGCAACATCTCGCTCATACTGCTAATTAATGAGCTATAACCGGTCCTACTACTTTGAGCT
This sequence comes from Fragilaria crotonensis, assembly GCA_022925895.1. NCBI lineage: Eukaryota > Bacillariophyta > Fragilariophyceae > Fragilariales > Fragilariaceae > Fragilaria > Fragilaria crotonensis. Next base: position 18,675 of record JAKSYS010000694.1, on the reverse strand, counting down.
GCAATGTTCCCGTCGAGATATGGACCATCATTGTCGGATCACCAAAGCACGAAAAGCAGCGCGCCATTTTTTTTATGTTCCATGGGTTCATTCACAAGGTTGAGGTTTTGCTGACGTTTTGTACCAGATCTACGTATTTCTACTACATTTTTTCCGCTTTTGCACCCAGCCATAGCTCTAGAGCGGTGTTCAAGCTTTTTCGACGGAATTCTGAGGGAATCTCTTGTGCATCGCAAAACTATGAAGTTGTGGTGATTAAGCTTCAGCCAAACAACGTACTCGCATCCCTCAAAACTTGATGCATATATGTTATGTATCATGGACACTGCTGGCAGCCACCACCCTTCTGGAATCACTGTGGAAATTGTTGGAATTGAGTCCGGCACTAACAGTAGATCATGCTACCAACACGATGTTTGTGGATCAGTGATTGAAGAGGATGTTGTTGTAAGGCTGAGGAAAATGCAGATCAGGAACAATATTGGACAGGAAGAAACTGCAATTGCTGCGTTTCACCTTACTGATGGCATTGACCAGTGTTGTGTTGGTTTTTTTACTCGCCATTTTGTGCCTCACGCTTTATCATTTGATGGTGTTCTGGCACAGGTGACAGAGGTCTACTCTCCCACGAGCAAAAGTTTGAACAAACGAAAGAAATTCCATCACAACAAGGGTTGTTGTCTTGCTACACTCATTACAGAATTACCAGCAAGAAGGGCGGAGAAAGCAAACAAGACCACTTGTGCCTTCTTGTCTAAGATTGAAAGAGAATGCAATGATGATGACGACGACTATGTTGATGATGAGGATCATACTACTACCGTTGCACTTGAAGGAGGATTTGTGAGGTATGATGATTGTGCAATGACAGCGACAGCGACAGCGACAGCAACAGCGACAGCAACAGCAACAGCAACAGCAACAGCAACAGCAACAGCAACAGCAACAGCAACAGCAACAGCAACAGCAACATCAACATCAACATCAACATCAACATCAACATCAACATCAACATCAACATCAGCGCCAACTCGTCCCCCGGCGGCAAAACAAACTAGAACCGAGCATGCTCGAGCTGCTAGGTCACAAGAGTGCATCACCCCTCCTACTAGTACCAAGAAAGTTGCAGCAAAAAAGAAAAGTCAAGATCTGACGCCTTCGATGCGTAGCACTCGTGTTCTTGACCTGGACAAGAGGTCAATATCGACAAAACGTCATCCCCAGGATTAACTGCTTCTGTCCCGCCGAATAGTCCAACGGGTAGAAACATAAAGCAGAAGGTGGTGGCTCCCCCCCATACTGCATCAACGGTGGTGGCAAAGAAGAGGGCAAAAAAACCACATCTAATTTCACTGGTGCCGGTGAAATAAAAGCAGGTGGAAGAGTTGGAATGACGTTACATGAAGGATGGAGTAAGAAAAGTGCCCGTAACCTTTAGTGATGACAGTAATGACAGTGACTACGAATGCAGTGATGATAAACGTAAAATAAGTAGTGATTTCGGTTCGTACAACTACAACTAAATACTCAATGTGGTCGACTGACTGTCCTTTTGCTGATTTCTTGATTGGGGGCATTGTTTTCAAGGGCCGCAACAAAATCATGAGTCGAGGGGAGCGGAGGCATAGCTTCGTCATCACTGTCTGACGACGAGGACAACGTATGGCTACTGCTGGATTTGTTGTCACTGTTCTCTTCACTGTGCGTCGAATACGTTTTTGTCGTCGTTGTCATCGTCGAATTGATTATCATGATCATTGTCAGCTGCCGGGGGTGGCGGAAACGATGAGTATTCCGCATGCCTCCATACATTTTTTACCATGATCTGTTCCGGAAGATCATTCATTGCAAACCGACACCATCGAATAATGTCCGCTCTTGTTGGTGGAGAGGTTGTACCATGCTCCAGACCTTCAAGAATCATCCACTTTTCCCACTCACTGTGAAGCCTGTTCTTGAAGGGCTTGTTCACACCAATGTCAACAGGTTGACACAACGATGTGCATCCGCCCGGGATGTGGTGAACCTCAACACCCAAATTTTGGATTCTGGTCACAACCGATGCCATCATATGGCATCGGTACGCGTCTAAAAATAAAACAGGCATGACTCCAGGTGGTGCTGTTTCAACGTGTGGCTGCAGCACCCAGTCAACTCACACCAACATTGCCTCTTCATCCATCCAAGCAGCGCCTTGGTATAGGTACTACACCATGTCGCTCTTCCTCATAATTTGGAAACTCTTGCGTCACAATTCAACCGTTTCGGGCACCCTTAAAAATAATCACTGGTTTCAAAACCTTTCCGGATGCAGTGACTGTCATTGCAAAGGTTGCACGCTTGGTATCGCCTGTAGACTTCTGTACGTAGACAGTGCAATGCCCAACAATGTCGAGTGTTTTCCTTGCATAGTTGTATGTAAAAGGAACAGGAGTCTGGTCCATATAAAGAATGTAATCCTGGTGTCGTGTTGGTTCCGAAACCTTTGGACGCATGACATTCACAATAAAATCCATTGCATCTGCAGCAACTTCCTGGGGCGAGCGCTGCGATTCGCTAGTCCCAAGGCAAAAGACAAGACCCTGTGCGCTAACAAACCTGCGGGCTGAGTGGTATTGGGCCATTCTGGTTTTATTCTTGAAATCTCTGGAAATCTGAGCTGCCTTCACCGCCATCATTGGTATTGTAACTCCCATTCCTTTTTCTCTTAATTTGAAGATAAAGGCCAACAAATCTTCTGTATGTTCGGCCAAGCAATGCATGCGACCTGAATGCGTACTCTTTGCTCTAATATTGCGTTTCTTCTGCTCCATCATTGTGTCAGCCTGTTTAGAAGATGCATTGTAGGATGTATGTTGACAGATCTGCACGCTTTGCAACGCGTCATGCCTTCCTGCTCCACGAGACGTGCCACTGTGCGAATGATTCCCATCTTCTGTTGGATTGAGAACCTCCTTCTTGTCTTCACTGATGAGGGCGGAACATATAATGATGGAACTCCATCATCATTGCCGCTGCTGCTGTCATCTGGAGAGGAACTCATTGTAACAAGGAGCAAGATACTAATCAATATGGAGAAGCAACAAGAATCAAGTGATTCCGCGCCATCATCGTTATGTACTACAAGCCACGTACGTCATGGGAAAAGGAATCCTGTTTTCGTACATCGGAAAAAAGTCATTTTGCGGTGAATAAGCTTTTTGGATGACCCAAACTGGACATTCCCCGAAGCTTAAACTACGCAATTTACGGTAGTACTACGGTAGACCGACTGGTGGTAGCTACTACCGGTAGTAGGAGTGTGAATAGTAAGGCCGGCTACGCCCCGAGTATCACCGACTACAAGTACCTCTTCTTCATGATTTCCATGATGCATGATCCATGATACCATGATGTACATGTATGACGATTGGTGAATTCCGTAAAGTGCGGTTATTCTCTCATCTCAGATTTCTTCTCGTAGCTTTTGCACGCAGTTAATGCATTGCCGGAGATTACCGGACCTTTCTGGAGATCCTTCTGGGGTCGACGGTAACCGTTTGTCTCTGTTATTATCTTAGGCCTTAAGGGGTCCTAAAGCGTGCAGATCTGTCAACATACATCCTACAATGCATCTTCTAAACAGGCTGACACAATGATGGAGCAGAAGAAACGCAATATTAGAGCAAAGAGTACGCATTCAGGTCGCATGCATTGCTTGGCCGAACATACAGAAGATTTGTTGGCCTTTATCTTCAAATTAAGAGAAAAAGGAATGGGAGTTACAATACCAATGATGGCGGTGAAGGCAGCTCAGATTTCCAGAGATTTCAAGAATAAAACCAGAATGGCCCAATACCACTCAGCCCGCAGGTTTGTTAGCGCACAGGGTCTTGTCTTTTGCCTTGGGACTAGCGACTCGCAGCGCTCGCCCCAGGAAGTTGCTGCAGATGCAATGGATTTTATTGTGAATGTCATGCGTCCAAAGGTTTCGGAACCAACACGACACCAGGATTACATTCTTTATATGGACCAGACTCCTGTTCCTTTTACATACAACTATGCAAGGAAAACACTCGACATTGTTGGGCATTGCACTGTCTACGTACAGAAGTCTACAGGCGATACCAAGCGTGCAACCTTTGCAATGACAGTCACTGCAAAAGAAGTAGAAGGCTAGATTTCATCAGGGACTAGCTACTAGAAGTGGCATGCATACACCAGCAAATTTGAAACTTTGTATCCAAGTAGGAAACTCCCAAGTTTTCTTTTGAAGAAGAAGTAGCAGTCCAGACAGAGGTTTTTGTCATGCGTACATGACTATAGGTATGCTATTATTTTTTTACCTACATCATGACTGCTGCCACTGACAGGAATGTGCAGCTGGGACAAAGATGTTCTTCAAGCCACTCAAGCACTTGACTATGTGTCCAGTTACTTGGCCATGGTGCCGACCTGTTTCCGAAGCAGCCAGTTGCTCACCGCCGGACTTCTTTTTCAAGAAGATCAGAGTTCTTGGGTGGGAGGAGTGCATACTTCAAAAGGGTCGACCACAGTTCCTGTTCAAGCGGGAAAAAGAGATTCATTGTTCTGCTTGAGACAAACTGACAACACATACTAGTACAATGTTGTCTAATCATTACCAGAATGATTGACATGTACTACTTTTTGTATTACTGCTGGTATGTGTCATTACAAATTCTGACTGCATTGAATTCCTCCTGTTCACTCAACACCACCAACAATACCATCAGCATGAATGCCCCCATCATCAGGTGGCTGATGCTGAGCACCTCTGCTGTTATCGGGTCTCTGCTCATCATTGCGATGGCACACAAAGTCCATGAATGCCCTTGATGGAAGTATAAAGACACACACACACAAATGGAGCACATGGGAAACTTGGGTTACCAAATTTGGCTAATAAATGTGGTCAACTTGGATGTCCAAGTCCATCGAAGTTGAGTCTTACTAACTTGGAAATCCAAGTTAGGTTACAAATTAGGCATCAGTTTCTGTTTTTGAAGTGAGATTCCGTTGGAAACTTGGGCCAAGTTCGGATTTTTTTTGCTGTTTAGCTACTGCATAGTATTCCAGTACACAATTCACACAAACCCTTAGACTGGCGGATAGCAAGCTTTGTATCATATTATATATGCTGTGAATGCTGAACCAAGTAAGAGAATGGACCATAAGACGTTGTCAAATAACGTATTCATAAATTCATTAAGCACAATTCAAACCACAGAATACCAATTTAGGGCTATGAAAAATTTCCCCTTTCATCTTCCCTTACGGACGTCAAAAACTGTAGAGTACTGGGAGTAGTCCAAGTATAAAGCAAGGGCGGAGAATGTGATGAGCTCTTGAGAATCAACTGCATGCAACGGGGGCATTACGGAGACATGGTGAACGGCTCTCCTGGCGTTGTACCCATCGGGACCACCACTACCTTCCATTCATTCAGAAGTGGTACATCCTTCAAGTCTTGCGTCAATTGCATGGGAAAGAATTGCCATCCAGTCATGTCGCCGGCTGCCTTATGGGGAAGATCTGACATATCCATCGGATAGAAGGATGAAGAGTACGTGATTGCGTGCGATGCTGGAAAAGGAGATGAACCTTCGCCACTGAGTTCGAGTGAATCAGGTCGTCCTTGCGATTCAGCTTCATTTTCCGGATCTTGCGCGTGAGCGTTCGGTGACAAAGCAGGGTCTAATCTCTGGCCCGTTTGCTCTCCAGTCGATTGTCGCATATCCACTGTATGCTTTGCCTGCTGACTACTAGCTGTATCAATGTCTTCGCTTAACCTGGAAGTACAACCATGTTCATCATCTCTCGGATTTGAAGCGGAAGGCAAACGATGACTTCCTTGCTCAGACAATTTTTTCACCTGTAATTCATTAGATGGGTACTTGTACTGAATCACGTTGTTCCGGTCGGTGGGGAATGGCGGAGGTTTCACTTCTTCCTCGTCCTCCTCTGTCAAATCCACTACACCGTGTTCAAGTGTCGCAGCAGCCCCCAGACTATCAGTAGTGCGAAGACTCGTTGCTGCAAGCGATTGTCCAATCATATTCTCATAGGCACCAGCGAATCCAGCCGACGGGGGACAAAAGGTGCTCGGGAAAGAAAAGTATTGCACAAATGCCGCGCTTATCTCTGCAGCAATAAGGACATCATCCCTGATACGAATGTATCGTTGAAGAGAAAAGTCAAATAAAATAAATCGAACTCCAAGAAGCCCAAGCTGCACTGCAACAGTGGCAACAACCTCCCCTGAATTATTTGCTACCTGCGATGCCAGGAACGCTCCGGCGTTTCGAACAATAACGTATTGAAAATTGAAGCACTTGCTCTGTTGCAACCAAAGTTGTCCCATGATGACGTCGTTGCTCGTGGGTAAGACTACCTCAGGCTCTGCCTGTATATTCATTGGGGAGCTCATGAGAGAGCACATTGTTGTTCACCTTCTCTGGTTACAGGTTTCAGGCTTCAGGTTTCAGGTTTCAGTTTCAGGTTTCAGGTTCAGAGTGTGTATACTACTGTACTAGTACTAGATTCCTATGAAAAAAAGGTAAGTAGACAATAAATACTTCGCTGTCGAGTTCGCTCTCGATCGTGACTTTCGTAGTTATGCCCTGCCTTCATCTCCCCAGACAGTATTATACCTGGTACCTGGTATGACATACCAGACTCGCACCCTCCTCGTATGACGCCACGCTCCATGATCCATTTTGCCGTTGAATTCTACAGGTATTTCTATCTAATCAATGGACGTGGCTCCTTGCATATGTCACGAGGGCGCACTGGTAGACTGGTACTCCGAGTACTCAAACGGCAGTACCGGGTGCATCGAGTACTCTGCTACTCTACATAGCAGCATCATAATACGGGCAGTATGGTGCTCGGAGTATGACATATGTCATTTATCTATGTAAAAAAATACAGCCCGAAAATGGGCGATGAATCTTTTAGCATCGGTCCGACCTTTTTTTGTGTAATTGCCCCGAATCGCTCGAAGAAGGGAGGACTGAGACTGGGGACTGGGGACTGGGGACTGGGGACTGGGGACTGGGGACTGGGGACTGGGGACTCACAGTTCACAGTACCGTGACTGTCGACTGACTACCGGTATGCACTAACCACCGGTACCGGTAACCAAATACCGGGTATTATACTGTACCACTACTGTGATATTTAAAATGCCCAATAACTGGTTACCTGCGAGTTGCAATATACCAACCAGTAACCAGGGGTTATTTTCTACTGAGTTTAGTCGGTAGTATTTTGAATTCCGGTGTTCGGGAATACCAGCCTGAATTTCTATAAATGTTCTGTCCTGCATCAGTGTGTATACGGTTCATTTCTGTACTGTAGTACTGCATTTTACTGTTACTGTAGTGTACCGACGAAACCAATGGAACAGTACTGCGCTTCCAAAAATGAAGAGAAGTTATACTTATACCGGACTGAAGGATTTTCAATACCAAAATACCTCCCAGTGCAACAGCACAATACCATTCTACCTACCGGAGGACTGTAATACCAGATTCAACGTGGGACAGTATTATTTTTCCAATCCCTGGTATGCATAATGCATATGCATACATGCACATGACAACATGACGTATCCGTATGCAGTCTGCAGTCTGCAGTATATGTCATAGGAACATGCAGGAACCCAACTACCAGTACGTGGTACGACTTAAGGACAGGGTACACTCCTAGTACTCGAGTACAAGTATGGAGTACTCCAGTATTTGCTAGTACAAGTCCATGTACAGTACACAGACTATATTCACAGGGGAGGCATCAGCAATCGGCAGACTCCATCAGGTCGCTATCGAAGGACAAGTCTATCATACCAGTACCTTGTACTTTGTATGCATACTCTACTTTGTAGTACAGATTACAGTACTTGTACTACATGGGACATGGGACTACCCGTAGGGAACAGAGTCCGATCACAGAACACCCGAACACCGAACTGCTGAATAATCTCATTGCGAAACAAACCAGCAACCCAACACTCCTGCATAAGTCACTTGCATGTGCACATTATCGACAGAGATGAATCGGCACAGATACTATTCGACATTTGCGACTGTTGGGAGGCGGAGAATCTATTCGGCATTGTTTAATCTCCTTCTAATGACCTCGAGTCCTGCAAACGCAGCACTTGCTGTCAACGGCCTTTTATTCGACAGCATGCCAGCAATTTTTGGATCACCTTGGATTAGCAATATTCAGTATCAGGCTCATCTTCAAGAGCTGGTGAATCGGCCATTCCTTTGTGAGAATGATGAAGTGACTTTGAGTCTGAGCAATGGAGACCGCCGTGACTCACAACGGGTGAAGGAACACAACGACGTCTCGTCGGAAACTCGACCCATCCAGGATGGTTTACCCGTCGCTCTTTTGGTCAGCCGAGGAGCGTGTAGTTTTGAAGAAAAAGCTAGAGAGGCAATGAAATTGCCAAATGTTGATTTTGTTATTGTTTACGATGACCGATCCCGGACTCAATTGGTTCCCATGAGTGCGTCGGATAAAACAGAAACATCTGACCACTTGGTATTCGTATCCCATTCGACAGGATTACGTAAGTTTGATCGATACTACTTATATCCATTCGGCCTGTGAGTTATTTTCCTCACACTATTGCGCTCTTGTATTAGAACTGCGCCAGATGCTGCGTGAGCAATCTGACGACTCGAGATCGGAAGGGGGTTTGCTTGTCACCATGGACAGTCGATTACCAAATGACGCGTATGGGCCAGGCTATGACGACACAGAAGAATGGATAATGGCAGCAATGAGCGGATTTTTTGCCTTTCTTGCTTGCATCGGATGTCTTTTGGTGTGCGTCCAAGCTGGAATCATGACGGCCAGCGAGAGATCTGCGTTTGTTTCGGAACGATTAATGTCTGTAGAACAAGTCCTGAAACTCCCGTCGGTGGACTACAGTTTGAGAGACGAACCTGCTCATCAAACCTCGTGTGCAGTGTGCATTGAAGAATACGCAGAGGGAGACAAACTCCGTCAGCTTCCTTGTCAACATGTGTTCCACACAGAGTGTATCGTTCCGTGGCTGACGGAGCGCCAAACAAGCTGTCCACTTTGTAAAGCTGAAGTGCTGCCGACAGAAGAAGATCCCTCGCTGTTAAGCAACGAATGGCTGTCATCCTATGGCTCCCTGTTGAGTAGTGTGTTGCCATGGCGACAGGGCAGAGTCCTTCTGACCGGAGACGACCAAGAACAAGCTGGTGCCACTGTTGTGTTTGAAGGGGTGTCCTCACTTGAAGAGGAGGACGGCGTTCCCGGCGGAAGTGACTCAGTCAGAGGTCTTGTATAATTACAAAATGTATGCGTGTATAGATGATTCTACTCTGTCTCGTACATTCTTTGTCGTTTCGCTGTGTCGTGAGATCTCGTCTTCATAACCTGCATACAGGCCTTCGTCATCTGCATCGTCATCCATATCCGCATCCACGTCTTCGGTGTCATCGTCCGTATCATATTTTCGTCCATCGTCGCCAATCGCTTCGCCATCAGGGATCGAATGCCCTATCTCCTCTGCCAACAAAACAATCTGTATCGGCATTACTGAAGTCGAAGAAAGGATCGAATTCTTCCATATCCACCCCGCGCTCGGATCTGAGCTTGGTGTCTCAAGTACAAAGAAAAATTGCGCTTCCCTTTTGTTGCAGAAGCCTAATGAAATCTCGGAGATAAGCAAGGAGGACTGCGCGTCTGATGCAAAATGGAGATGAGGCCAACTAGAGTTTGCTTGGCACAAGGATAAACCTGGTAAATTTATTTCATGCCCCTTGAAGGCATGATAGATTGTAATGACGCCCGGTGCATGGAATGCTAAACATGCCTGGGAACGCTTCGTCGCCCATTTATCGAGCTAGGGCGGAATATCCATTCTCCGATTGACATGGTGCATGTATTGACGTATTGACACCAGATAGTTTAGAATATGGAAACGAAGTGGATCAACTTCAAATTCATTGTCCAAATAGTATCATAAGTATTGTCATCAACTGCATAGCGTCCAAGGGTAGCATAGCGGTGCAAGGAAGTTTGAATACTGATGTCCCTGTGCTTAGCCTCATCAAAAATCCGCTTGTATCGTTATTTCTGTTAGAATCGGGACAAAGGAGGGAGGATCAATCCACTTCGAAACGAGAAAGCCAAAATTGGGATCGACGACAGGAGGAATGGACGCCAAGGTGGGAAAAGAAAAGTGAAGCCCTTCGTTCTGTCATGGTGGCGCTCACTGTGAGACTTCGTCCAAACGATGTGATAAACGAACTAAGGACGGACGGTGGGTGCATTGACATATTCACATTTTGGCGCGGTTCCCACGGGGTGTCCCAATCTTGACATTTATTCTGTCTGATCGTTCTCGTCGGTCGTGGAGTTTCACCTTGAGAACTTCCGACGTCAGACATGGTGGAAAAGATGTTTTCTTCGGGCGCGGAGGCGAACGAACAGAGTTTCGACACGACACTCCGAACCCTGAACGCAGAATGCTAACGATGATACATCGTCGTTCCATCATCGTGCTCCACAAGAGGCTTGTCACAGGCCCTCGAGCTTTCTCTTCTCAAGGCCTGTCCTCTCTTTTTAGTCCTACCGATGAACATCTCGCACTCCGATCGATGTTGCGCAGCTTTGTCAAAAAGGAGGTAAGGAGCTGGTAGGGCAGAAAGCGCCAACGGCAACATTGTGTCATTGCCACACCACAGCCATTGTCACTGACCGAGGCCTAAACACAAATTAAGAAGATGACCAGCCTCCTTTGTTTGTACCTGCATTGATGCTGTCTCGGATGTCGGTGACATACCCCTGTCACTTGTCCTTTCCCTGCAATTTTGCTCGATATCCAATACCTTCCTTTTCCGATAACAGGTAGAACCACAGGCTCTCGACTTTAATAGGCGAGAAGAGTTCAATATTGAGCTCTTCAAGAAGCTTGGTACCGAGAATTTGGGAATCCTTGGGTTGACAGTCTCAGAGAGATACAATGGGACCAACTTCGACGCCACAGCAGTAGCTCTCGTCCACGAAGAGTTGAGTTATTCCGATCCTGCATTTTGCTTGTCTTATCTTGCCCACTCCCTCTTGTTCGTGAACAATTTGGCAATCAATGGAAATGAGGAGCAAAAGCAGAAATATCTGCCGCCGGCATGTGCCGGTAGCTCTATCGGGGGTATGTGCATGTCGGAACCCATGGCCGGAACCGATGTATTGGGCATGAGAACTATGGCGACTCAAGACACTGCTCTTAATGGTTGGGTATTGAACGGAACCAAAATGTGGATCACCAATGGCACACTCTCCGGTGAAGGGACTGGAGACGTGTATTTAGTCTATGCAAGAACAGGGTCGGGAAGGACTGATATCACGCAGTTTATTGTGGAGAAGGGTATGGAAGGGTTCACACTTGGTCAGCAAATCAAGGACAAGCTGGGAATGAGAGCTTCAGCAACAGCAGAGCTAGTTTTCGAGAACGTGTTTGTTCCACAGTCGAATGTCGTTGGTGAAGTGAACGGAGCTACACTTTGCATGATGAGGAATTTGGAGATTGAGCGCATCGGTCTGGCTTCCATGGGACTTGGCATAGCTCGCCGTTGTATCGATGAAATGAAGCGGTATGCAGGTGACCGAACAGCCTTTGGCTCCGATCTCTATAAATTCGGCCAGATCCAACGCCATATAGCAGAAAGCTACGCAGAATACATGGCGGGTCGCTGCTATGTCTACGGTCTGTCAAATAGCTTAGATCTGGAAACTCATGGCAACGGGTTGGATGCTGACGGTGTGAAGCTCTTTTGCGCTCCAATGTCGAAGAATGTAGCTGATCGAGCCATTCAGGTCATGGGAGGTTACGGTTATGTTGGGGAGTATGTTGTTGAGCGTTTGTGGCGCGATGCAAAGCTTCTGGAAATCGGTGGCGGTACCAACGAGAGCCACCACAAGAACATGGCCCGTGATTTGAGGAAGATGGGCAACAACCAACTCGATTGATAAGTCCGGCGAGAACTAAGAACTTGCAGTTATCACATCGATATAACCTGTATCTCTTTTGGTATGCCGAGGAGCGTGTAGTGTTGAAGAAAAAGCTAGAGAGGCAATGATATTGATCCCGGACTCAATTGGTTCCCATGAGTGCGTCTGAAAATACCGAATCGACGGACCTCTAGCTATTCGTGTCTCACTCGAAAGGATTGCGTAAGTTTGATTGATACTCCTTCTATCCATTCGAATGTGAGTTATGTTCCTCACACTTTAGCGCTCTTGCAATAGAGCTGCGCCAGATGCTGCGCGAGCAAGCTGACGACTCGAGATCGGAAGGGGGTTTGCTCGTCACCATGGACCGTCGAATACCAAATGACGCGTATGGGCCAGGCTACGACGACACAGAAGAATGGATAATGGCAGCAATGAGCGGATTTTTGGTTTTCTTGCTTGCATCGGATGTCTTTTGGTGTGCGTCCAAGCTGGAATCATGACGGCCAGCGAGAGATCTGCGTTTGTTTCGGAACGATTAATGTCTGAAGAACAAGTGCTGAAACTCCCGTCGGTGGACTACAATTTGAGAGACGAACCTGCTCATCAAACCTCGTGTGCAGTGTGCATTGAAGATCACGCAGAGGGAGACAAACTCCGTCAGCTTCCTTGTCAACATGTGTTCCACACAGAGTGTATCGTTCCGTGGCTGACGAAGCGCCATACGAGGTGTCCGCTTTGTAAAGCTGAAGTGCTGCTGACAGAAGAAGATCCCTCGCTGTTAAGCAACGAATGGCTGTCATCCTATGGCTCCCGGTTGAATAGTGTGTTGCCGTGGAGGACAGGGCAGAATCCTTCTGACAGGAGACGACCAAGATAAAGCTGGTACCACAATTGTGTTTGACGGGGTGTCCTCAATTGAAGAATTGGACGGCGTTCCCGGCAGAAGGGAATCAGACAGACCTTGTATAATTGCAAAATGTATGCGTGGATAACTGATTCTACACTTTCTCATTCATTCTTTGTGTCATTCATTCTTTACCGTTTCGCGTGAGCGACACTCACACCGTTCATTAATCTATTGGCCTTCTTGTCCATTCTGTTTGTATTCATCGTAGTTCTGTACTGAAGTCGCTGCCCACGAGCATTGTCGCGACGAGCTTTCTTCACAACAGCTTTGAAACGGTATAACGAGAGTGCGGTATAGCTGCCGCCCATAGTTTTGACCAATAAGCCGTTGCCGGAGCGACCGGCAGCCAATCCTGGGTTTACTCCAGCTCTCGCCAAGGCCAAAGCCGATTCATGGGGCACGTCATCAGCAGCAGTGCTGTAGACGCGACCGCGATACAATCGTTCTCCAGCTGCTCGCCTTGCCGCTAGAACGGCAGCGCGATCGTTTGCAATCACAATGCGTTGCTTGTAGTAACGGGCCAAACCGCGATGGCCGACGATTCTGCCGTCGGGGAACACTAATTCACCGAGAGGAGTAACATGGAAGCCAAAGCGAGCGATCTCGTCTTCATAACCGGCATACAAGCCTTCGTCATCAGCATCGTCGTCCATATCCGCATCCACGTCTTCGGCTTCATCGTCTGTAACATCTTCCCATCCATCGTCCCCAATGGCTTCGCCATCATCTAGATCGGATGATCTATTTTCTCTGCCAACAAAATCTGCATCGGCTTCACTGAAGTCGAAGAAAGGATCGAATTCTTCCATATCCACCCCGCGTTCGTATCTGAGCTTGGTGTGTCGGGTACTTATCATGTGCTTCTGGCAACCTTGCCAAGTTGAGAACAGTTTCTGGCAGTAGAGACAGCAATGGCCCAACTTGACTTTTTCATGACAGTATCCCAGTAAGCCCTCCTTATCAACAAGATACTCCTGATCTGGGACGAAGAATCCATACTTGCGCGCCATTCGTTCAATGTTGGCATCTAAGGTCGGTGACATGTGCTTATCAAACAGGCACTGTCGAGGCTCGATCACAGGCGGCTCATCTTGTACCATTTCAGCATCCGTGTCATCCGTCTCGACATCTATTTCGGGTTCGACTGCGCCATTCGGGCCCTCTTCAGTCGCCCCGCCTTTGATTCGGTCATACGCCGACGCTTGTGACACAGCGACAGCACCACCAAGCTTTTCGCCCTTCTTTCTTTTGTGTTCCTTCTTATTCTTCAAATGATCCTTTCCCGATCTCTCGTCACGTCCCTCACGTTCTTGTCGCAAGGCCAGGGCTGCCTCCAATCGCGCCTTGAAATCTTCCTCGCGCAAGAGAGGAAGTCCAGCTTCCCGTCTTTTGAGATTGTACTTGTGCCAATCGGACTTGTAGTGATCCGCAAGCTCGGCTCGAGACTGAAAGACGCGTCCCGGAGCTGTTGTGGAAGTTAGTGGATCGGACATTACTAAAGGGCGGGAAGAGAACGATCACAAAGTAATGCTATTGACACACTGAGGCACTTGACGAATTGGTTCGTTCAACCGTGGAGGAAAGTGAACAACGGATTATCGAGAGAAGTGCTGAAAGGCAGGAACAGAGTTTCGATGGTTGCGGTGGGCTTTTTTGCGGACTTGAAGTTCGGTTAATGGCCGCAGCGGCGTCTGTCTGTCACTCGGATTGGATGGAATACAGAATACTCCAGAGTACTCGAGTACTCCAGGACTCCAGTACAGGCTACAGGCGTACTGATCGTTGCTTGAAGTCCACGTATTAACAACATGTATTGGAATACAAATTAATACTGAATTCCATTGTTTTATATGAAATATGAGGGGATTACCTATTAGAGGCGTCTGGGCTGGCGCCCCTAGCAGGGCCTTCATTCAGTTAGAAGTTGCTATGCATATGATATAGAAGGCATAGGTGCTATTTCAGGCCTCACCCCAGTATTTTTTGTCGCATGACATGCCACAAACATTATCCCGAATTTGTTGGGGCGATCCCAAAAAATATTTGTCCCAAGAAAATGCCAACCAGAATTTTTCAGCAATTCTTGTCAATCGCAACAACTTAAGTTCACTTCTTGTCACTTGAAGGTATCCAGAGACCAGTCATGCACCCGTCCAGTTGTACTTGTACTAGAAATCCTCAAGCACTGCGTACCCTGTAGGTTTTGCATATGGTGAATGGTGAGAAGTGTTTGTACACCACCATACAAGGAATTGGTGAACTGTGAAGTGCATAGGATCAATTGTCTCTGAGGATATCTGACCAGACAGTGAAATAACAACAGAGTGGGTACTAACTGTGATGTGCCTGCTGATGTTCTTGTTGTTGAAAACCAAGCAAACCACTTAGAAATCTATTTGAGCTAAGGCTCCTCTTTGTGAGCACCAACCAAGGCGGCTCATGAGTCGGCCCCACCATCAGTCACTGGAGGTATCAAGAAGGCAACCAGCATTCTGGAACTGTTGCTCTCTTTGAGATCCTTTGCTACAAGACGAGTACCAACCTCTTGATCCGCAAGCTTCCTTTTCAAAATCTTGTTGTTGTTGGTGAGATTGCTCAGGACTTTAAGTCTGACCTCTGTTTCCAGGAATCTGCCATCAATATCCATCAGTCTTACTGTTTCATGAGGACAGGAAGTGTGATAAATGGTTCAAAAGCAATATAATGTATAGTAATGGTAAGCTCTCAGCAGCACAGCAGCAGCAATGTGCTGGTTGATGGATGCAATGAGAAAACATACGGATTAGTATGAGGTATTTGTCTTGTTAGAAAATGCTCTGTCTGGCTGGTCTTTTAGTGTTTCAAGTGATGTTCAATCTGGTGCAAAGACCATACTTTATTGAATTGTGTTGCCCTGAGTTTCTCAAAGAACTCAAATCATGAGGGCTTTTGACAATACTATTTTACAATGGAAAACACCTTTTAAACACAACTTAACAAGTGGGCTTACACCACGTTTGATTTGTGAGACACAAACTAAATTGCACATCTCAATTTCATTTGTTCTCAGCCTTGGCCTTGTTCACTAAGAAGCTTACACTACTTATGAACAACCCAAAACAGTAAAGGCCTTTACTACGTAGTATCTCCATTTCTACATTGCTGTACCATCATTCTACTACAATGGTTTACTTCTGAATGGCTCCTTCCCCCAAGGCTGGATATGCCATCAGATTTACTTACTCAGTCAAGTCGACATCTAGCTAGGTAAACGAGAGGTTGCGTCCCGAATGTGTGTGATGTACCAGGTTCAATAGCATATACAGTACAGTAGTATTACATTGATGTCATACCGTCGTTACGAAACAAAATCATCGAAAAGGATGCTGGCACGTAAAGAACAGGAGGCAATGCGTACCTCCGCAATCGTACCAATCAATTTACTACTACGCATTCATTGCTTTTTGCCACCGAAGTTTTTTTGACTGACCTCGACGTCGTTTCAATGGTGTTATGGTGCTCGTCCGAGATGATGTCAATTTTTTGCATACAGATCACAGACAAACTGACATGAGTCACAGTGTGAACGTGGCATCCGTGATAAAATTCTATTGGTTAATTTTTTATTCGAATGGGTCGAATAGGACAAAACGAGGGGCGCGAGAATCTGGACCCGGCTCGAGAATTCAGCAATTTGGCTCTATTCTCGAGCCCCAAATCAGATATTTCGATCCGCTCGGGCGCGAAATCTGAGGTATCGAGCCCAAGCGGTGCCATGCATTTTGGACAAAATTGTCGACGCAAATGGTCCTATCGGGTCATATCTCAGATTTCGCTCCAGCGGTTGGGATGCTCTTACTATTGTCCCGACCTCGCGTACCGAACACCTGAAGACGGTCATTTGTTGCTTGGTGCAAACGATATCATTATATCACATGATTATGACATACTCCGAGTACATACACTTTACTGTAGGCGTACACTGCATCAGATTACTACCATGACTCCATGACACCATGACAGGCCTGAGTGTGAGTACCAGGCACCAGGTACCTGGTA
Organism: Fragilaria crotonensis; assembly: GCA_022925895.1. Lineage (NCBI taxonomy): Eukaryota > Bacillariophyta > Fragilariophyceae > Fragilariales > Fragilariaceae > Fragilaria > Fragilaria crotonensis. Next base: position 1,727 of record JAKSYS010000694.1, on the reverse strand, counting down.
CCAGGTACGTGAGTATGCCCGTACCGGTATCGTTTCCCCTTTCCCCACGCGCGACACGCGACGAGCACGACAAAGCAGGTGCTTGCGTCGTGTGGGTCTTTTCAAAATGACCTCAGAACTCAGGATTACGTTTGGATATAGATGTGTATGCTGTACGGTAGTCTGCCTATCGAAACAAACCTCTAAATAACTCCAAGCGTAAAAGTTGTGATTGACCTAGCTAGTAATCGCATTCTGTTCTGCGATGTTTATATCGTCAGTGGTTGCCTTCGCAAAGCAGCAGCTGTTTGGGGAGAATTTCTTCCTTGTTCGCTTCTAGCATTTCCCCCCATGCTGACCATTGCGGCTTTCGCACGTACTGCAAGGGAGTGAAGCCACGCTTGTCTGAGATCAAGAGAAGGTCAGGACACCGCGTCGCTATCATCTCCATCAACGCCACATTAGGTTCGGCCTGCCAGGCCGCATCATGGCACGGAGTTCTGCCGAAGTCATCACAGACCCGGGGATCCACTTGGGCTTCATTCAGCAGGAATTCGATAACTTCCAACTGTCCGTGTCGACAGGCAGTGTGGAGGATACTTTCCCCGAACCGATTGCAGCTGTTCATGTTCTTGCTTTTGTCTTGGGAATGCAACGCCCTTAGATGTTCAATGTTGGTTGTTTTGACAGCGGCGATGAGGTCGGTGGTGTAGGAGCTCACTCGGCTCTCAGTGACCTCTTCAAAGAAGCTGTCTATCTCATTGTGGGCAAAGACTCGTGGAGTGTATCCAGCGTCCGTGAGAATCTGGTGGTACAATTCGGTAGGATCTTTGCAGTCCTGACTCTCAGTCTGACTTTGTCCGACTGACTCCATCGCCTCGCCTCGAATATGCAAGAGACCACTGGCGCTCGCAACAGATGCATGAGTCATGCTTCCTCGGCGTGTCATCTGATTCAACAGTATATTGATTTGAATGCTACTTAGCTCATGTTCGACAAGAGACGGAAAAGACCGATTTCTACGCATGTGCATCAACTGCACATTCGAACGCGTGTGTGATGCCGATGCGATTTCGTCTTCATCCTCACTTGAAGAAGAGCTGTAAGAGTCATCTGAAGCGTCGTCTTCAGAATCGTCGTCCTCAGAATCGTCGTCCTCAGAATCGTCGTCCTCAGATTCGTCATCATTCTCGGAGTCGACGCGACGATCAAAATCGCCACATGCCGTGACATGTTCAGGTTCCATCACGACGATTCCATTCCTTGCACTATCTTCAATAGCATCGACCATGGTGGAGTTTTCGACGGCTGTGTACGAACTCATGGGAGGCAGGAACTAGAGGCAGGAACTAGAGGCAGAAACTAGAGGCAGAAGTTGACTTGGAAGAATGTTATGAGGTGAGGTAAAGGTAGTACTGAGTTCCTACTTGATGCTGTGTACGGAGTATTTTGTGTTACGCTCGTTTCGTTGTGACCCCCCACAGCGGCTTCGTCATGCGAGGGCGTGGTATGCCGCCTGACGAATGCTTCTGATGAATGAAAGGTTTTTCCATGTACCCAATCAACATCTCTCGTCTCTTGTTTCTGAACTTCTCCGGCACTGAAAACACCTTTACAGCAGCATTCTACGATTGACGATCAAGTGAAATGACTATTAACTCACATGAGACATGAGACATCTACTGAGTGCCACGTAAAAAGGTGCAGTACACTACTGGTACTTAGTTCTACAACGGTAGTAGTAGTTG
>JAKSYS010000693.1:0-32681 GCA_022925895.1 Fragilaria crotonensis | reverse complement strand
GTACTGGAACAGATTTTCATCTATAGATATATATTTTTAGTCCAACACATGATTGTTTGCCCTAAGCCATTTTTAGGTGGTACACTGTTCAAGCTAATTGATCCGCTATGCAGTCACCATTATAATTCTCTGTGCAGTTTTGGAATGGAAAGACCCAACTTTTTGTGTCATTTTCGAATAGATGTTAGCGACGCGGCACTCGAATGCTTCAATCAATTTCGATCAGGACAAAGATAACTGCGCAGAGCTTTATCGAACGGCATTGACAGACTTCCAACTTGTCTATCGCCAAGATATTTAACGAGTTTTGAGATGTCCCTCTCTTCCGTTTTTGCCGGACGGCGATACAGAATCGAAATGTCGCCGATTTCTCTTCTCTTCGATTCGGTTAATGATGTCAGCTTGCCATGCTTCCAGTCCTGTGAGTTCGATGCATTCGCAGCAAGGCATGTATGCAAATATGACATCAGACACAAAACAGAAATTTCACTATGAGCGAAGGATCATTCAATTCGTTGTTGACAGCCTCACTACGCTCCTCCTCCTCGTCCTCCACCTCATCATCAACAATAACGTCATCAAACCCACTTAAAGCCATATTGAGCAGGAGATCACTAATCGACGCCGGAGAATCCTTCCGCAAAGCCCCAAATAGGAACATCAGTGTAGGTCTCCAAATGGATAGACTGGAGACACTTCTCTGCGAGACGAGTCGAGAGTACTGTGAGAGCAGTACTTTTGTACATCAAATTTGTATGAAGTTCAGGGGGCTTGCAGCTCGAAAACACTTCTCGAACTCGGAGCTTTCTCGCGAAGAACTATTTGAAATCGCCGATGTTTTGACAGAAATCCTCAACGATGCCCCACACTTGTCAACTAGACTTGTTGCATACATAAACTCAACGATTGGCCTTGTACGACTGTTGTTGGGTGAGCATGACTCCGCAATTAATTCCTTTGTAAAAGCTCTATGGATTATGGCAGTAACGAAGGCAGAATGCACAGAGGAAATTGGTCTCACAGTCCAAAGACTTGGCATTGCACACGGCAGAATCGGTTACTTCAACGAGGCAGTTTCGCTGCTCGAGAAATCAATTGCTATTTATAGATCTGGTGGGATGCAAGAGAGTCACCCTTGCATGCTATCAGCCCTCAACGAACTGGAGGTGATACGTCCTAAACTCGTGCAGGCTGAGGTAAATCTGTTAAAACTACATCCTCAATCATCTGAACGAGCAAGGCGACTGCTGCGAAAGACTGGAGCCTATAGCAATGCAACTGCAAATGAGTTGGCTCTAGAGACTTGAAATCATCTGCAGCTTCGGATCCTATGATAGCAAACCCGTTGGGCATCGTCACGACGGAGTGGAGTTCTATATAAGTTTCGCAAACCAGCTTACCCACACTTCCTCTCTCTGTGAGAATTCTTAACGAGTATAGTACCGGCACGTCCCATCTACCCATTGAGAATTCCTTGCTATTTCGGAGTCGTGTGAACCGTTCCTTTCGATATTCACTACGGTAGAGATATTTAGGACGACACTGTTACTACCAGTAGATTGTCTTGAATGCGGATGCGAGTCGCCCGTTGAAGGGCATCACATTATGTGGTACAAGTACCGTGGCGTTCGCGTAACGATTTCGTGGTATGAGGTATGGAGGAGCTGCAGAGCAAGTTTTCGATGACCTACGACAGAGGACATGACCTTGACAAACACGAAAGCCAGCGGACATACTAGAGTAGTAGCTAGTAGCCAGACATAAAATTCACCTCAGGGACGAGTCTGTGAGGTAGGCTCCAGTCGTCCACCAAAACGCCTTGATCGACTTGAAAACCAAGTCAATGCCTTGATCAGTTCGATCCGGTCTAGATCAGGCCATAGAGTATCAGTAAAGTACAACTCTGCATATGCCAAATTCCATAAAAGGAAATTCGACAATCGTTGGTCACCCCCAGTGCGGATGACGAAGTCAGGATCCGGTATCCCAGCTGTATACAGAAAACAGGAAAAAGTCTCCTCTGAGATGTCCGATGGGTTAACATCACCGGAAGCAATTGCTCTGGCCAAATTGAGGCTTGCGTTCAAAATATCCTGTCGCCCACCGTAGTTTATTGCTAAGCAAACCGTCAGGAGGCCTTCAGCAGGGCGAGCAGCCGAGTACGTCTCTTCGTCCAAGGAAATCAGAGCATCTTTCAAACTTTGCGGCAGTCTCGGATCCATTATATTTCCCAATATTTTGACTCGCACGTTTTCACTGATTGCCCTGCGCTTGAATGCGTTGGCCGTATGCTCAATCACGGACAGAATATCTCGTATTTCTCGGTCGCTGCGCTTCCAGTTTTCCGTGCTGAATCCGTACATGGTGCAGTATTCCACCCCTTGCTGTTGGAGAGTCTCCAAACAATCCAAGAGTCGATCTGCACCAGCAGCATGCCCCATGGATGCCGGCAAGCCTCTAGCTTCTGCCCACCGTGAGTTTCCATCACAGATGAAGGCAACATGTTTCGGGATCGCATGCCCGTAGTCGGCTTTGGCAGCTGTCAGATGCCATGAGCTGTGAGGTACCGTTTGGCGAGCGTGCGTTCGGAATTGTAGTGCAGAAAATGCAATGGAATAACCACACTGGTGAAATATACACAGAATTACGATCCACAGAGAGCGATGCTTCAGCCTCGGTCTTTTCCCGTCGACGAGGCACGGTATTGGATGTTGACCCTTGTGATGTATTCTTCCCTTGCAGACTATTCGATACATCTCGATATCAAGGCAAGACGTATCCTAGAATTGAGCGCAGCAGCAGTAGTTTGCTCCAAAAGCCGGAAGTCTAAACGAGAGGGATGTCGAAGGATGCGGCAGCAACAAGATCATGTGGACGCCTGCGGCAGAACAACAACGCCTTTCATGTCAAATTGCGACATTCAAAGCATCACGAATGGACATTCGGGCGTACTACAGACGTTTGTCATCTGGTGGCTCGCAAACTCGCAGAAATCGAAACTACTACCGTAGTACAACTACAAGTACTACTGTACCATGTCAAAATTCCGATTGTACTGTGCTAGTGTTTTACTGTTTACCAGCACTCAACTACTGTGCAAGTTGTTGAAATGTTGCAACTCATAACCCATTTCTGACGAGAACTGGGCACCAGGCCTCTTTAATTTCGGGTAAATCCGAAAATAACGAAAATAGCTAAATTCGGGAGTTTTGAAAACTTATATTCGGGTTAAATTCGGGAAGTAGTTGTTTCACGTCTTAAAGTACCTTCAAATGCTACGTTTCTTGCCATTAATGAACTTAAAATTATGTAAACAGACCCTCTAAGGTCTTGTATTGTTTGCAATGTAGAATTGCTTCCAAGGAGAAGTCTGTTAACGACTTCGAGTGTGGATCCTTGGTCCAGTTGATGAGGGAGAAGTCAGATTCCACTGAGCTTGTCCCCGGCATCACAGAAGCAAGGCCCCCACAAAACTCTTTAAGTGCATCAAAATCCTTTCCCAATGGGCTCCAGCTATCTTTGAAGGACTGGACTTTACTCGCTGAGTGATTTGCATCCAATCGTAGCTTCATTCCTTCATCTTCGCGGTACACAATCCTCAAACGTCGGAATTGGGCATCGATATTTTCAATGTCTTCCTCTGAAACCTTTTCAAGAAGGCGATTCCTTTGGTTTTGCAATATTGCCGAGAATGCACGTGGTGCCATAGAACACAGATCAACGGGTAGAACAGGGGGGATCTCATCAACCACGCGCCTAGCAGCATCGTCATCCTCGACTACACCTTGCTCAGCCACAATCTTTGTCACACCTTCAACAATGGTGAGGGCAAACGTTGACACAGCTTTTAGAACACCATGGTATGGACTGCCAGTTGCAATACCACCGTCCTCCTTCAGTTTATCAAGCTCTGTCTGTACCATCATTCCAGCCTCCTCTATGGCCTCAGCCGTCTTGATGCGAGTAACATAGTAGGAGTTATAAAAGAAGAACTCGCTAACAAGCGCTTGTTCTTCTACTGTTGGTGGGAAAAGACGAGCATGGTCTTCAGCAGTCATGGGCCCATTAACATTTGTCCGCGCTTGCAAATCGTACACAAGTCTGGACAGTTGGGATTTTTGCTCACACACACAAGGGTATTCATACCTTGAATTTTTACAAATGTAGTTTCAACACGTTGCACAAGTGGGTAAATAACGGCAACAACAATCCACCAATCAATGGATGGCGTGCATGCAGGCTTTTTTTTCATTGAAGTGCTGGAGCAATCGCAATCGCTTGTCAATTAACCACTTCAATAGCTTCCCCATCGAGAGCCACCGTGTTGTCACAAACATAGGACACGTTGATTTCATGTCAGCAATTAAGTTCTGCTGACGTCGTAGGTGTCCTGTGACACTCGTTAGAGTGTCAAGAAACTTCTCATTGCACAATCTATTGAATGCTCGCTTCATTACAAGATCAAGTTGGTGTGCCCCACACCAGATTCGAAAGACTCGTGAATGGCATTCATTTGACAAACGAGTGCATGTACCTTTGATGGAACCCGTCATGGTTGACGCACCATCTGTTGCAATCCCAATAAGCTGATGCCTCCAATTCGGAGCGAGAACATCCAAAAGAGAAACCACTAGATTGGCCTGATACTCACCAGTGTGTCGCTCGCGCATAGGGATAGCCAATAAGTGCAGATTCTGAATGTCACCTTTGAATAAACATCGCATGCGGATGTCAAGGTACGATGATCCTGCATTGTTCCCAGCATCAAGCCCAATGGAGAACGCCCATACCTTCTTGAACAGCTCCTTTAGATACTGAAGATTGATAGCACACACAATACGACAAAGCTGCGCAACTTCACCATCGGAGACTGATCCCAAATGACCCATACCTGTCTGTTCTTTCACTGCTTGGTATATCCTCCTTGCTTGGCGAAACGAGACCCCAATTTCAACAAAACTTGCAACCATGTTCAACTTGAGTACGGACTTCACCTTCACAGTGTAGACGTCATCTTCGGCAGTGTAAACGAACATCTTCAAGATTCTTTTCTTTTCCAACGTTGCATAAAGTTCAGTGTTGGTAAACTCATTGTCACTACCACCGTCACTTTCTTCTTCAGGCAATATGGCCGAGTTGGATGATGCGGATGCTGAACCTTCATCCAGCACATCTTGTCTTCCCTCAATAGTTGGCGTCAGGAGCAATTCCAATATCAACTTTGATACAATATCGCCATCAATAACAAAGGAGCACTTCTGTTTGGCAATTATCTGAGCCTTGAGACTTGCTTCTGGTTGTACAAAGGACCGCAAATTCACTCTCTCAGGAGATTCAGTTACAGCGAAGAAGTGTACCTTCTCCGCAGGAGCGAGCTTCCTGTATTCCTCCCACATTACTGCATGCTGCTTGCGAAGATGGCTAACAAAATTATCAGTGCGCCAAGGAGCTGTGTAGTATTTGTCATTTGATGTCCGCTTTCGCTTTCGCTCAGCAGCCTCGGCATCATCTTCGCGGCCGAAATTTGTACACATCAAACATACCACACTGCACACGTCTTTGGAGACCGGATCACGTGTACAAACTTGCACAGCATACTTCACCTCCCAATCCTGATGGAATTTTACAGCACCCTTGGGCTTCTTGGATGTCATGGTGAGTAGTTGGTAAGTTCAGAAGTGAAGTCCAACAACTTTAACAAGGTCCCTTTGACACTGAAAGTTTGACTATTTTTAACACGGCATTGTACGAGAGAAAAGTGCCACGTCACCCTTAAATTCGGGAGTTTCTTAGACCTTAATTTCGGGAAAACTCCCGAAAATTAAAAAAAACCCGAAAATAAAGAGGCCTGCCTGGGCACTGGAGTCACGATTTGCGGAATCTGTGAATCTGACGTGTCGTCATTTCTCTGCCTTCTTGTTTTTCCGTTTGCTTGACAGTCTTTGTTTCTAAACCAAGACAGCTATTAAAATAGTTGATGCGCGGAACGTCACGTGTCGTGTCGTCATCGGGTTATGAGTTCTTGATGTTTAGCATTTGTGGTTGTGTGAACCTTTGATTTTCAAAAACAGAGGATGCGCAACTGTGTAACATATCCGGTTTTGAGAGTCGAGAGTGTGCCATCCGCCATCAAGGGAAAAACTACGAGAGCAAAGCACTATACTTGTACGCTGCGCCTTCTATTCATCGGCTTCAAGCAGTCTTCTTTTTCAACCGAGTTCGGATTTGATTTCCGCATTACTGAGTAGTCCTGAAAACAGGGTGACGATTGGACGATTGAGGGGTGGGAGAGAACACAAACAAGAAGTCTAAGGATTAGTTAGAAAGTTGATAAAAAGTCACAAGCAACCGAAGAGAGAAAGACATTTAGCCCTCGAGCATAATGAAGTTTAACACGGCTGCCCTTTTCGTCCTCCTGACGGCAAGCTCAACAGCCGCCTTCACTCCATCTGTCGGAGCATTTGGAGTTACGCGCAGAACGGGAGCCGACAACAAGTCTTCCTTCAGAAGAAGAACAACTGATGCGTTGTTCTCGACAACCGAGAAGCGCCTTGCTGAGATAGCTGCTGAAGCGGCGGCTGGCACTTTTGCGCCGTCGTTTCACTATTCGGCTGTGGAAGCACGAGCCGCTGCTTCGTCTTATCTTGAGCAATACAAGGGACAATCTGGTGCCTCTGCTGCTTACTCAAAGCTTCAAGAGAACGATGTCTTGGTTGTCAATGGTTATTCAGGTGGTGCTGTCCTTCCTCTTTTGGATCAGTTTCACGAAGATCACCCACGACACATCAACTCCGGAAAGAAACCTATCCGCTGGATCACCAACTCGAACGAACAAAACGCCGGACATGTTACGGAGGGGATTGCAAAGGCCATGCCAATTGATGGCGACAAACTCCCCGTTGGTGTTTGCATTGCGACTTCTGGCCCAGGAGTCACAAATCTTATTACCCCTCTCCAGGATGCCATTTGCGATGGTGTTCCTATGGTCGTCTTATGCGGGCAAGCAGCTAGTACCGCGCCGCTTGACGCTTTCCAGTCGGCTCCTGCCGTTGAGTTGACGACCCCATGTACAAAGTGGAGCTACTCTGTCAAGTCTGCAGCAGAGATCCCGTTCGCCCTGGACTACGCGTTCTTTCTTGCTAGAAATGGACGTCCGGGACCAGTGTTTCTGGATTTACCCAAGGACTTGCAGAACCAGATCATCGACGACGACTTGATCACAAGCTTTGTTCAGTCTTCGTTTTCGGAGGATTCTAAGAGTGAATTTGCTCGCCTTGTTGACCGACGAAGACCCGGCGGAGGGAACTTCAAAGCCTTGCATCTTGGCAAAAAGGAAAAGGGTCTTTCGTTCGAGGTGGCTAAGGAGGTGAATGGCGCCCTGAAGCTCACCCCCGTGGCTACCATGGGCGGAGTTGATTTGTTTGATGCAGACCACAGCCCTCAGAACAGGATTTACTACTTGGACGAAGGTGTGAACGGAAATGGTCATTATGCAGAGGGAGACATCGATGGTCCACTTCTGACAAACATCATCAAGTTGCTCCAGAAAGCCAAGAAGCCTGTCATTATTGCTGGTCAGGGATGTAACAATTGCCCCGAGGAGCTCAAGACCCTTGCTGAGACTCTCAAGATCCCTGTCACAACTACTCTTCACGCCCTCGGTTGTTTTGACGAGAGATCCGAACTGGCCTTGAATATGATGGGCATGCACGGACATCCAACACCCAATTTTCTTGTGCAGCAATCGGACCTCATCATTTGCATCGGATCTCGATTTGACGACCGTATTACGGGGAAAATGACCGACTTTGTTCCGGAAGCGCGCAAGGCTGCTGAAGAAGGCCGAGGTGGTGTCATTCACGTTGACATTCGTCTGTCGGAGAAGAACAAGCAGCTGACGCCCAACTTCTTTGTTCACGCAACAGCGAAGACTTTCCTTCAGAAGATTAACAAAAAGCTGGGCGAGAATGGTGTCCAAAGCGTCAGCACGCAGGAATGGCTGAGAAAGATGAAGCAGATGAAAAAACAATATCCGATCGGCATTCCTCGCTTCCCGAAGCGATCCATCACCACGACTAACGAGAACGGCGAGCCTACCACTCTCGTGCGAACTCCCATGTCAGCTCAAGGCGTCGTACAGGAAATGAACTTGCAGCTCCTGAAGGCCGGTGAGATGGACAACTGCATCTTCACCACTGGTGTTGGTATCCACCAAATGGTAGCAGCGCAGCTCATTACATGGACACAGCCACGACAAATGCTGAGCTCGGGTTCCTTGGGAACCATGGGTGTCTCGACCGGATTCGCCATTGGAGCAAAGCTTGCTCAGGTGGGCAAGACCGTGATTTCTGTGGATGGAGATGGCAGTTTCAACATGACTTTCACAGAACTCAAGACGATTATGGAACAGGGAATTCCTGTTAAAATCCTGATCTTAGATAATGAGGCTCAAATGATGGTGGAATACTGGCAACGTTTGTTTCACGACAAGCGCTACTTGGCGGTCCGCAACACGAATCCTGATTATGTGGTTTTGGCACAAGCTTTCGGAATCAAAAGTGTGTACTGCGATTGTGAAGAAGATCTTCCAGCCAAGATGAAGGAGTTCTTGTTCGAAGACCCCGACAAGCCCGTCTTGTTCCACGTTCGTATCGAACGAACACCGTGCTTGCCTCTCGTGGCGCCTGGACAACGTTTGGAAAACATGATTCTCGAGGATGAAGACTTTGAAGTAGACCCTGCTGCGGCTCCTAGCTAGACGACAACGCAAGCCATTTTAAACTGAGTATATAGCTCCGAATTGCATTTATATGTATCGTTTCTTTTAAACGACTTAATGCAAGAAATTATGTGATTTGCCAAGTCGAGGTGGTAGCCTTCAAATGCTCAATCCAGAGCAGAGTGTCCTGTATCGTTCTCAGTATGACTCAACAAATCAGAGCAGACTCCGTCATACTCGAGCACAAGGTATGTTCATAAACCGTTCTCCCTGCTGTCTCGTAGGGCTGGATGAGCTTAGAACTAAGATGCTACGATATGATCTCCATAGATCACAAGTATAGTTGCGCATGAAGACAGGACATTTTACGTTTAGCAACATCGGGAATTGGGAATTAGCGACCAAAAAGAGTTGTGCTCCCCTGTGAGGATCGAACTCACGACCTCCGGATTATGAGACCGACGCTCTGCCAACTGAGCTAAAGGAGCGTGGGATGAGCACAACTTTCAATATAATTTTAGACGTGCAGATTGCTTTACATAATTACTGTCAAATTTGAGGATTCTGCCACTACTTTTAGGACACGTCAGCCTTTTTGAAAGTTGTGGCCATTCTCTATGATCTGTTATCTGTCGTTCGGGGACGATGACTGAGACGAATTGATGTTCGACGAGCTGCGCGTAGCCTAGCGAAAGAAGGCAGTGTTAGAAATTATCCAGGGCGATCACCGCTCGTCATCATCCTCATCAGCCCTACCCTCAGTATAAGAACTTACGATAGGTGATCCTGTGCAGCGCCATGAGACTATTGGGCGTGGCCAAGTTCGTTCTGCTCGCCTCATTCTTGATGGCGCTGAATGTGTCGAATGCACTTTCCTTTTACAAATCGTCTATCAAACACTCAACTTCAACTTTGTCAGTATCAAGAGAAGCACGCTGCGTCTCTATGTCAGCTTCCTTTGTTGGTTGTGTGTCTGCACTGCGACCAGAAGCCCGCAACGACTTTGCTAGTACGTGTGCGAGCTCAATACCTCACACGACGACGAGTTATTGGATCATGGGAAAGGGGGATGGAAAAAGGAAAAAACCAAAGAAGAAGGCAGCTTCGGCGGTTGCATTGCCAGTGGCGGAGTTGAAACCGCAGCCACAACGAGTCAGTACCGACGTCAATATTCCTGTGCGACATCAGATTCGATGGGGTCAGATGAAGAAGGCGATCGCCAGATCGTCCAACGCAGGGTTTCGACAACCCAAAATTGTTCGAACCAAATATCGACGTTCGTGGGGTGAGTTTTTATGTATTAACTATGGGCTGTAGGCAAACTCTCGGTATCCTTTCTCCTCCCCGTCCGCATCTAACACATTGTCGTTGTCCAAATGATTGCGTCAGACGAAGAAGAGATTGAAATAAAAAAGGAAGAGCGTGCCCGGAAGGGCAAGGATCCCGATTGGTCCGTTATTTTGAACCAAACAGCATCTCGACCGCTTGTGGTTGTAGATGGTTACAACATTATCCATCAATGGCCGCGACTCAAGAAGCACATGACCAAGGGCGATACATCCCGTGCTCGACAGCTGCTTGTGGACGATTTAGAATCTCTGAGAGCGCTGAAAGGATGGCGAATAGAATGCGTCTTTGATGGTGCAAGCAAGTCCAATGTGGGACCTTTAGGACACGGGCCAGGTGGATCGCAAGGCACGAAAGCCGATCGAAGTTTGTCAATGGATGTTTCTAAGCACGGAGTCCGCGTGGTCTTCACAGGCCAAGGAGTGGAGGCCGATTCTTACATTGAAAGACGCTGCTACGAGGCCAAGAATGTGACCAACGGCGAATTGACTCGATCTTTCATTGTTGCCACGGACGATGCAATGATTAGATTCGCTGGACAGAATGCTGGCGCCATGTGCATGAGCGCGACGCGGTTTGTGGACGAGCTCAAGGCCATAAAGAAGGCTACTGAATATCGTGTGGAAGTGGCAATGGCTAAGGTAAATGGCCATTCTGTACGACCGGAGAAACTGCGAGGGACGCACATTCACGTGAGCACGTTCGGTCGGAATTCAGTGTTGATTGAAGACAAGCGCAATCGAACGAAGCGAACGAGACTGAAAGATATTGAGCTCCTTCCCGAAGATATGGTTAATGTGACAGTCAACGATGATAAGAATGGAATACCATGGTGGGCACAGGTGCCAAACAGAACTAAACTATAAATCAGAGCGTTCTACACTAGCGAAGCAATCTCGAGTATCGTGTATGCCATCCATTGCCAACGAGACAAATGCATCCGGAAACCATCATGAACCATAAAGCATTCACTGATACTTCCATCACTTTCCTCCGAACCCAAACCACGATGCACTTCCTCCCGTCACTTCACCGCAAGGTTTTGAAGATCCTTCCTTCCAATTGGTACAACGGTCTTCTTCCTTGATGCCCTGTAGGGCCGATGTCACATGCAAGCCACATCCAGCCCATGTTGCCTTCCCACACGCTTTGCATTCCACTTTACGGCACATCGTGTGGCTTTTGATGTTAATTAATCAATTACTCCGTGAGAAAATGGGAATTGGATGAATCAGAAATAAGTCGGCATGTGGCATGTATGCATGGACCATGCACGCCAGTCGCCAGTCCTGCATGTACTGGTAGTAGTACTGGACTTTAGAGTACCGGATACTTCATACGATACTGTAGCGTCTCGGAATCCAAGGGGTGACAGACATGAGAGACATCCAAAAAATCAAATCTACGAAGGAGACTAACACGGCGCTCTCAGCCTGCCAAACGTATGAGGTAATCCAACAACAGCAAATAGCAGAAATATACGTCATCAATTCAAGGTCCTTGTGCTCGCCATACCTGGTACCTTCACCCTCGCATCGATCGGTTGATTCGGGTCAGCACATTGCACATTGGGTCTTGTACCATGGCGTTTCGAATGACAATCCAGAATGTAAGAAACTGCTGACGAGAGGACTTGATCTAGGTCGTATAAAGATGTGCTGAGGGGTCACGATGGATGGAACAACGAGCCGACGGAAACTCGAATTGGCCTCATTGTGGCGTTGTGATTTGTGAATTCGAGCTCTTCCAGTACAGTAAAATGCACAAGAGTTCATATTAAATCTATTTTATCGCCTCAGGCATCGATCAAGTTGTCTACCCGAATACATGCATGAGATCCGGTGCTTGTCTTGTCCGTTGCGACGTACATGTTAAACAGGTTAACTAACGCTACCGCATCTCGTCCTCTCCAGAGCACTCGCAAGGCGCTCCTTCGCCTTCAGCAGCGTGGTTTTGCAGCGCAGGCTGCTGCAGCTGCTCCTTTAGCGAGCTTTCCAGATTATGTACTCCGAGCACCCACAACGGATGTCACCACTTTGGATTCGGGCTTGCGAGTAGCTTCCGAAACTGTCATTGGATCGGAAACTGCCACTGTTGGTGTCTGGATCGATGCTGGATCTCGGTACGAAACGGCTAGAAACAACGGTGCTGCTCACTTTTTGGAACACATGGCTTTCAAGGGAACGACCAAGAGAACTCAACAACAGTTGGAGATGGAAATTGAAAACATGGGTGGTCATTTGTGAGTTTATGCCATCATGTTTTGAAACTTGCTCTTTTCACTCCACACATCTCTCACCTTTGCGTTCTGTATCCTCGCTCCCACTTAACGTTAGGAACGCATATACTTCTCGTGAACAGACTGTCTATTTCGCCAAGGTTTTCAAGAAAGACGTTGGATGGGCTCTCGAGATTCTGTCAGACATTCTGCTGAACTCCAAGCTTGAAGAATCTGCCATCGAACGAGAACGTGACGTTATCTTGAGAGAAATGTCGGAAGTCAACAAGAAACAAGAGGAACTTGTTTTGGACAACTTGCATGCGACCGCTTTCCAGGGAACTGGTTTGGGACGCACGATTCTGGGATCTGAAGAGAACATTCGATCTCTCACCCGAAATGATCTCACTGACTACATCAACACTCACTACACTGCGCCTCGCATGGTCATTGCTGGCGCCGGTGCCATTAACCACGAAGAGCTCTGTGCTTTGGCTGCAACTGCGTTTGGAAGCTTGCCAACTGCTCCTAAGGGTGCAGTTGAGGTCGCCATGGATCCTGCAGTGTTTACTGGAAGCGATATCAGGTGAGTTTCTGCTTTCCCACAATTTTGTTCGTCATGTTTAAAGTTCTAACGCATCGAGAAGAGTTCGTTTTGACTCTATGGACATGGCACACGTGGCTGTCGCGTTCCAGGGTGCCTCTTGGACGTCGGAGTACGCTTTCCCTCTCATGCTGATGCAGACGATGTTGGGATCCTACGATCGTGCTTCTGGAATCGGCAAGAATTCCGCGTCCAAATTGTGCCAAGAGATCGCTATGAGCGAGACCGCTCATTCTCTCTCCACCTTCAACACGTGCTACAAAGACACTGGTCTCTTTGGTGTGTACGCTGTTGCTCCTGACAATAAGCTTGACGATATGATGTGGCATATCATGAATCACCTTGTGCGATTGGTGCATGTTCCTTCGGACGAAGAAGTCGAACGCGCCAAGGTTAACCTGAAGGCCACGTTGTTGATGGCTTTGGATGGAAACTCCAACGTGGCGGAAGATATTGGAAGACAAATGTTGACCTATGGACGTCGCATGACGCCGGCGGAGATTTTCTCCAGAATCGACGCTGTTACTACTTCTGACATCAAGGCGACAGCCGCCAAGTTTATCAATGATGAGGATCACGCTCTGTCAGCTGTGGGTGGTATCCACGAGCTTCCGGACTACAACTGGATCCGTCGCCACTCGTACTGGCTTCGTTACTAAGCATGTAAGAAATAATTTAGGAGGCGATTTTCTCTTTAAAAGGATGCAATTCCTACATTATTCCTGAGTTGCGCGTGCGCACTAGTGTATTGACGTGCCTACTACATGGCAGCAAGGTTGGAAGCCGTCACAAATCCTGCGAAAGCTGTCGCTAGGACAGCGGCTGATGCTGGGTCGGATTGAATCATGGAAAGAATAATGTCATCCAACTCGTCGGTACTTTGCGATCCACGTTCCGTAATGGCACCAAATTTGTAGCTGACTAAAAATGCGGCCCCAACAATGGCAAAGGCAATAGGGAACGTGATGGATGGTTTCAAAATCCAGGGCGCTTCTTCTCCCGTTTCTCCCTCAAAGAAACCAAAGAAATACCATCCCTTGACAGTTTCTATCCACCCCTCAAGGCCTTCCTTCTTCGGAGTCAGAGCTTTCTTTTCCATCAAGGAATCGTATGCGGCAGCAATCGATTCTGCTGTACGCTGAATTTGTGGAAGACGATCAAAACGATTAGGGTGTGGATTGGTCCATGGACGGTAGTTGAGCACAACACCAAGAACCCCATACGCAAGATGGATTTAAAACAAACACAAGAAACAACGAGACACAACGATATAATCGGCAAGAAAAATAAAACAAAGATAGAAAACAACATACCGGAGTATCGGGATCACCAATGGCCAGTGTGTCAAAATCAATGGCACTGCGAGCCTTGGCATCCAAAACTTCCAAATCCAATTCAATCACCGCGTTGGGAGGAACCACTGGTGCAAATCCGGCAGCCCCATATCCCAAATTGGGATCGGTAATGCGAACAATGGCACGTTCACCCACTCTCATGGTCTTGATGGCCTCCTCCCACCCATCAATCATGTCACCACCTCCGACAGTCTATCATGGGAATCGAGGGAATGTTGGTAAGGGGATGCAGTTTGTAAGGTGAGGAACAAGATGACGTTAGTGAAGTGAGTCAAGGGATGCAGTTATAAATGTCGGTCTCAAGAGTGTGTGTTATCGTGTGCATAGAGTCAATGAGAACAAAACAAAATCATGCCTCCGCGCTGTTGACAACACAAGGGTTTACGATGTACTACATACCACACGCTGACGTTCCGATCGAGCAAAGGGGCTTGAATCCGGCAAATATACGCTGTATTTGACTGTAGCCACATCTCCTCGTTTCAGGGGGGCGCCCGTGCCCTCTTTGGAAATTGTCTTGATGAGACCCGGCGACGAAAAAAGTCTAGTCCCTTTCGTCGACCTTGTTGTTGATGTGGTTGACGATTGTAGGATAGCAGATGGAGCAAAACCAAAGGAGGAGTGTAACATCCACAAGAGAATCAATGATTCTAACATCGTGGTCGTCATCATCTTTACAACTGTTGTTAAAATGGTGTAGCTGAGAAGCAGTTGTCCGGAGATATCAGTGTTCGCTGATATTGACGATGCAGACAACTGCCCTGTATCAGTCAGTAGAAGGGTGTGTGAACGAAAACTGTTGGATTTTTTCAAGATTTGGGAGAATTGCTTCCACCTGGTCGATTTTTAACGTCGAGCAATCGTTGTCGAGCGCGGCAAAAGGAAGTTGTGCTCCCTGTGAGGATCGAACTCACGACCTCCGGATTATGAGACCGACGCTCTGCCAACTGAGCTAAAGGAGCGAGGATGAGCACAACTGACGCTAGGTTTCGTACAAGCAATCAAATTACATATAGCCTGCAGCTGTTGAACTCATCGAACACTTTAGTTTTTTTTTTGTTACGAACCGAAACGACAATGCATCGACACGCAACTGACGTGAAGAAAAGGTTTTCCTGAAGACATGGTCTGAGAGTTAAAAGTAAAAGCGCATAGCTTTTAGAGTCGTACTTGTACTCCGAGCACGAGGTTAATAAGGAGCCGGACACCCAACCCGTTGCATCTTGCACTTCGGTTGAAATCAGATCGTAGAGGTACGTCAATATTCATGTACACTCAGTACATGCGTACAAGGTGACAGTATCCGTGTCATCGGTACAGAGGATGCCAGTACTACCGTATAAGGAGAGTTTGCAGTGTGTGCGCAGTGCGTGAAACAATAGGCTGTAGAGTGGAATGAGTAGTAATACATCTACGTCACTGTTACGAAGTTCGTGTTTCAGCACTGTCGGTGAAAGTACAAGTAGCTGGGTTTGATTCAAGAGTCATGGTGTCATCAGGGTTTTCGATCAAGTGGATTTCAGATTTTGATTTGTGATGGGAGGAAACCGAACATCAGTTGATGTGGATACAGTTCAGCGTTCGGCGTCAAGAGTAACGAGAACATTTACTCCTCTACAAGTAAGCCGCTGGTAGCTATCCGGAATCTTCTGATAGATCACTGATTTCCTGATCACTAGTACTCCGCAAATCTGATCCATCGTCAGTCCGGTTTCAACTTCGACGCATCCGCAGCTTGTTCAGCATCATTGTTGAATGCCTATACCTTCAAGCAAACAAGAACACAACCGTAGCATCAACCCTCGCTCCAACTGTATCAAGTTTCGACTACAGTAGTCGCCCGTGCTTTCACTCTATTCAGTCAGTGATACCTCCGATCTGTGATTGCAGTCGCCTTTGTCATTCATCGTGTCCCAGAGCCAATAACCTCGTGCTACTTACTTCAACGAGTCAACGGTCATGACAAAAAAGCTCCGCCGCAAAAAGGGCGGAAATAACGACGACGCCACGGATGACATCGATCACCTTCCAGACGATCACACTGTTGCCGATTCTGTCGCCACTTCGGTAGATTTTGAAGACGATGTAAGCGTCGATGATCTCATATCCGCAGGTGGTGGATCCCATTGCGAAAGCTTCATGGACAACGCTCAAGCCCGTAATGCCAAAGCCGTGGAAGCATTGGCAGAAGTGCAAGACTTGCTCACCGAAAAGCGATCCGCCAAACGAGAATCGGGCTTGCGTCGCATCTTTAGAGCCATTACTCAGTACAGCGACTCGGAGACCCTGATTCCATTCCAACAGGACTTGCTTCAGCTCGCCATGTCTAGTCTTCGTGGCGGTACTCCCGCCGAACAATATGCCGCCTGTCGTTGTCTCGAGGCCTTTGCCGTCGTCTTGGGAGCCGACCAAGATGAGTATTATGAATCTGTGGAACCGAATTTAAAACGCGTTGTGCTCCTCACCTCCCGCGCGCCCATGGTCCGCGGAGCGGCTCTCCGCGCCCTCTGTGTCTCCAACTTTGTGTGTGCCACCGACAATAACGACAACGACGACGACTCGACGCTCTTGGATCTTACAGAAGCCGTCGCTGGACCCGAGTATCGCAATCATCCTGTCCCCGCGACACTCCGCGCGACGGCACTCGAATGCTGGTCCTTGCTGGCAACCACCTTGTTTGATGTTGACGTCAGTGGGGATGAGACTGGACGGGGAGTATCGCTCTTGAATTTGATTCCCAAGTGTTTGGACGACCCGTGTCTGGAATTGCGTGCGGCGGCAGGACAGTGCATGGCGCTGATCCACGAAGCTCGACTCGGGATGGGGGTCTTGGACGGTGAGGCGGCCAACACGACCGAACGGAAGTATTGTCAGGGTGGGTGGGCGGGATCGCCGTATGAGGATGTCGTGTTTGAAATTCAACAACGCATCGCGGAATTGTCGAATCAATCGGGGCACAGCATATCGAAGAAGGCCAAGAAGGAATTGCGTTCCGCGTTTCGAGAATTCTCGAGTACAATTTCTGACAATGAGAGCCCGGAGGAAAGCATTGCGTTTCGAGGTGGTTCGCTAGAATTAACGTCTTGGAAAGGCATCATCCAGCTTCAGTTCGTCCGACACTGCCTCCAAGGTGGCTTTCAGATTCAGCTTTTGACGAATCCTACGCTGCAAACAATTTTTGGTGCCGATGGATCGATATTGAATGGAAGTGGGAACATGTCTCAACTTGAAAAGCGACTATATATGTCTAAAACAAGTGAAGCTGCAAAATTGGCGCATGTGGACATGACGAAGAAAAGGAGGGCGCGGAGTAACTTGAAGAATCATTTCATCACTACAGATGGGGAGGATATTTAAGTTGTTTGACATGAAATCGGAGCATCCCTGTAGAGGGGCTCGCCAAATTCACATGTACGGTACGGTTTTGGCAACAAGTACTCCCGAACATGTTGAAAGTTCTTTCCAAAATCATGGTGAAGATCGAGGTAATCGATATAGTAGTAGTCCGAAGTAATTTAGTTCTGTTCACAAGAATAATCCATCTGACTCAAAATAAGAGCCGCAATGAGTCCGTAAAGGCCCAAGTTCCCGGCGAAGACCTGAATCAGGACAGTGCCGACAAACAGAGCATCTCCGTTTGAAGTTTCCTTTCCGCCGGCATCACCGGTGAATCCCATTTTCTTCCACGACGCAGCCATGGCCGATTGAGCTCCGACAGCTCGGGTTCCGGCATCGGCTGCGATTCCAATGGCAAGTCCAGATGCCAAGGAACAGAGACCGCAGCACAGACCTGCGGCAAGGTGTGCAAAGGCAGAATATTGGGAGTAGGTGGCGAAACCATCCGAGTTGGGGCGAGTGAACTTTCCATTGAGAATGACGGACACAATCAGACCGTAAATACCGAGAACTCCCGCCATGACGACAGGAATGATATTCTTCATCAGCAAATCAGGAGAACGAACTCCCATCGCCATCATTCCTTGGCCAGCTTTGGCGGTTCCATAAGCACCACCAAGATCTGCAGGGGAGAGTTAATTGGACCAAGAGTCGCCAATGCAGTATTAGATAACTATCAAGGTGATCGACGAATAAGCATCGCGACGATGGAACACCATTCCATAACATAGACTGTTTCAATCACCATAGCGAATCGACACCGTCCTTCAAGTATCAATCTAACAAAAGCAATGACTAGTACGGACGGGGAACACTACTCCAGAACGAATAACGCATCAACAATCACAGTTCACTGTTCCAAGTTCACCTCAATCACTAAGTCACTATTCACTCACTGGCAAAGACAACCGCCATGGCGCAACCCAAGAATCCGACCACTGGTGCCCACGATGCGCAAGCCACTGATACGTTTCCTTCATTGTAGTAAGTCATGATCACAATTCGTCAACTGTAGGAGTCAATTGAGAGTATCAGCCAGAGAAGGAGGCGTGTCTAAAGTCTAAATCGCTTTGGTCTAGCAGAGCAAGGACACTTCGTCAATTCTGTACCCTGATCAGCATTCAATATACTGCTGTTTAACTTGAGAGCGTACGTCCACTTGATTTCGACCGCTAACGGTGCTTGAAAAGTGGTCGCTGGCTACGCCAATCGCCAGGACGGTTATTTTCATCGATTTCGCCCAATGCGATCATTAAATTTCCTCAAGGATGTAGGATGTTCATTAAATTTGCTAGCCCTACAAAATCTCCAATGTCTTCTTCGATAAGTATATGGATATTTTTTCCTCGCACCCGGAAAGCTCTTGGTAATCCCACATCCTGCACCCTTTCTTTTTTTTGAACACTCGACACTCGACACGGCTCGATCTGACACATTCTTTGACGGCGGCAGCTCTGTCAGTCATCTCAGCTATTCACATTTTCACATGTTCTTCGCCTTCAGTCGCCGCCCTTCGATCTAACCTCGTAACACAAACTCGATCTCCCGTCATGAAGACCTCGACAGTTCTAGTATGGTGCTGTTCGCTTATTGCTGCAACTCCATCATCGTCCTTCGTAGTTCCGTTTGATCATGGACGGAGGTCATCCATCACACATGCAGGCACTGCAACTGCACTCCAAGCGATCACCACAGTCGATGATCCTGACACCAAGACTGACTCGAAGCGCCTCTCCAAAGCGAAACGATTGCTTCAAGACCTCATGATTGAAAACGCCGACGCCACATCATCCATGATATCCATAATTCCCAACAACTCGACATCGGTCGTTCCGGAAACGTACTGGTCGAACGGCCATCTCCAACCAGGTGCAGGTGGCATGAACAACAATTACGTCACTCGATGGGCCGGTGGCGTCAAGGTCGCTGAACCCTGGTTCGTTACGATCCCGTTGCCGCGGAAAAGCTGCTCTTCCGACAACCTGCCAAATGGCTCGTCCGGAACGTTCAAATTGCCTTCCGATTGATGGTGGGCAGCCGGAGTCGTTACTGACTATTTGTCGGGGCAGAACCGTCGGAGACAACGGGCACAACAATTGAATCAAGCCATTTCGGGATTGGGACCCGCCATTATCAAGGGAGGGCAAGCCCTGGCGAGTCGATCGGATTTATTACCGTCCGAATATCTCGAGGAGATGCAAAATTACAGGATGATGTTCCTCGATTTAGCACTACCTTGGCGCTCGCGACTGTAGAGAAAGAGTTAGCATGCCGTTCAATCAAGTTTTCGAATTGATTGAGCAGGAACCGATTGCGGCGGCAAGTATTGGACAAGTGTACAAGGCGCGATTGCTGTCGAACGGCGATGTCGTTGCCCTAAAGATTATGAGGCCCGGATGCGAAGAAATTATCGCGTTGGATTTGTATGTATTGAGATGGTGGAGTGGTATTTACAACCAGATCTTCAAATTGTTGAAGAGAGATATTGATGTGCAGAGTATTATTGACGATTTTGGAGAGTTAATTTACCGTGAAATTGATTATGTGGCGGAAGCAGCGAACGCCCAGCGTTTCAACGAGCTATATGCTGGTGTTACCGATGTCTTTGTTCCGAAGGTATACTCCGAGCTCACGACGTCCAAGGTATTGACGATGGAATGGGTGGATGGCTTTCGACTCACGGATAATGCTAGTCTCGCTGCTTATGGCTTGAACAGAAAGAAGCTCGTGAATGCACTGGTCCAATGTTCACGGCAGATTCTCGAAAATGGTTTCTTTCATGCTGGTGCGTATTTTACATTCTTGCCAAGATTCATTGTACTATGTTTCCGGTCTTTTGAGACTCGTTCTCACACACGTTTGTGTCTGCATCAGACCCGCATGCTGGCAATCTCTTGGCGTGCCCTGACGGTCGTCTATGTTACCTCGATTTTGGAATGATGTCGTACGCAGATCGTTCGCAGCGTAATGGATTCCTTTTGGCCGTGGTGCATATCGTTAATCGCGACTGGGGCAACTTGCCCAACTATACGTGAAACTTGGCTTCATTCCCGAAAGGACGGACTTGAAGCCAATCGAAGATGCGTTGGAGGCTGCCCTCCCAGATGTATTGAATTCGCAAGTTGGAGAACTCAACTTCAAGAATGTGGTGGGAAGGTGATATCATGTACACGTTTCCGTTTTCGTTGCCGCCCTTTTACATTTCCATTATCCGTTGTCTTGGTGTCTTGAAGGTCTCGCGATTCAAGTCGATCCTCAAGCACAAATCATTTCGGAAGCCTATCCCTATGTGGCCAGTCGCGTCCTCACAGATTCACAGGATGACTTGCAAGAAGCACTTCGACGACTCGCGCTGGATTCCAACGGTTCTATCCGATGGGCCTGCCTTGAGGGCCTTCTCGACAAAGCTAAAGGATCCAGCGGGTATGATGTAACGGCCGCGCTTGATCTCTTGACCAATTATTTGGTGACCGACGATGGCGACAAACTTCTGCGGCAGCTTGCTGTCCAAATAGTGGATGCAGCCGATAGTTTAGGTACTGAAAGCTATGGATACGTCCTTCAAGCGTCTAGGGCCCTTGCGATCAACGACGAAGTGGCTGCGGTCAAGGCCTTCCGATCCCTTGAGGCAATCTTCTCTCGGACCCAAGACCAGGGTGTCGACGGCGCCCAACAGAGTGCATCCAAAGTGTTCCAAGAAGTGCTGCCCGAGCCAACTCCTTCCATGAGACGCTTCGGCCGAATCTTGTCACTATTGGGCAGTGGTCAAGCGGACCCTGCCAAGCTTATTCCAATTGTGCGCAAATTGTCACAAGAACCTCGCGTCCAAAGGACTGCCAATGAAATACTAGCCCAATTGGGTGAACGATTACTGAGCCGTGGGTTGCGAGCGGCTTTCGGATTGCCGCCACCTTCGTTTGCGGGACGAGGCGAGTCGACTGTGACGGAAGATCGAGTATCCGCAAGGAGATGAGAAGTCAGTAGAACTCCAAGAAGCACCCGAATTACATACAAATTAAAGCTACTTCCTGCCACGTTTCTTCTTGTCCTTCTTGTTGTGCTTGTCTGCGCCTTTAATCTTATTTGGGTTCGCTTGCCCTTCTTGCTCGATGTCCTTCTCTTCTAACTTTCGTTTTGTCGCCCGCACGCTTTTGATGGACACGACTGCCCCGCCCTCGCTTTCCAACACCACTCGATCTCGAAGTGCATCGGACCACTCCTGTTCGCTGCCCTTGATTGCGTACTGCATCACATCGTCGTCATTGGCAAGCCGGCGCGGCAATTGCTGTTGTTGTTCCCGGGTGGCAGACGTGAGCGTCGTCATGGCAGCGGTCGCAGCTTCGGCCACGTCGTCCTCCAGAGTCTGCGGAGCAACGTCTCGCATCTTCTCGGCGGCTGCTTCGACCTTGCGGCGTTTCTCGCCTCCCAACATGTTCCTCTTCTCGTGTTCTTCCACAATGGAATTAAGAGCAATGGAGATCTTGCGAACGGCCTTATTGAACATGGCGAGAACTTGGTTAGAGGAGTCCGAGTTCGGAGGTGAGACTGTCGACTTCACGATTTTGCACCCGATGCCACACAGGAGGGCAGCTTGAACGCTTGAAATACTAAACTCAGCGCCAAAACGACTCGTGAAGTAGAGCCGAGCAATGCTCGGAATAAGATCAGTGACCAAGTGGTGATCGCAGAGATTTCTTCCGTAAAGTTCTAATCGCTTCATATCGTGCGGCGTCAGGAAATAGTTCAACTCGTCGACTTCAATCTTGGCAGTCGACGATCCTGTTCGAGTCTGAAGTGCGGAGCTGGACTCTGTCGATGCAGGCACACTGTCGAGATTCTCAAGGACTGCCATCGCAAGTCTGACATTGACGTGACGGAATGGACCGCTAAGTAGGGACAGAATTCTCCTTTTGGTGTCGCCAACAAAGGCAGGCAACCAGGCGTCATCTACACCCGTCCGTCTAGGTAATGCGCGTACCATAATGGCGGAGTGCTCACCAGTGAGCTCGTTTGATGTTTGGCGGAGGTACAGGAGTCTCATGCCAGCGCGAGTCCAAAATCGATGAAGTTCTTCTGTCAATCCGAAGGAAGTACCCAACCAATCCAGTCTTGGTGCCTCAACTTCAGTAAGGGGTAGTAAAAGCGGTGGAAGCTCCTTTCGTGGAGCTAGTCGTTCTCCTTGAATGCCTTTTACCTTGACGACTTCACCGCCTTCATCATCATCGTCTTCATCGTCCTCGTCGTCACCATCCTCACTCTGGTCATCATCATCGTCGTCGCCTCCGCCCAGATTTATCATTTCTCCGTTGTAGAATCGATATAGGAGCTCGACTGCTCGTGAACCGTATCCCATACCTTGGAGTGAAGGATGCGTGGCTATTCGGACAATACGAGCGCCGCTCAATCCAGCAAATTTGGAATCTCCAAATTGCTGGGATACTGTCCAAGGAATCATATCACCAGCCGATCGATGACCCCTGGCCAATTGCGCTTCGACAGACTTGCGAGATACCTTACCTTCCAACGCTACCTGCACAACGGCAAGAATGTCGGGAAGGCTGTCGGAATCTTCTCCGCAGATGGGGACAAGAGGCAGAAGACAGAGTGAGCGGGCGCGTCAGAAAGCATTTGCAAGTCGTTCGGCGAATTCTTGTAGTGAGCGCTTGTGTAGAGCCCCATGAGCTTTTGTAGAAAAGCCTCAGAGAGTTTGTGATAGGAGAAGAGCGCGTCTCTGTCGACGCTATAGAGTTCACAGTCTGTCGGAGCAGGTGCCCCACCAGAAAGTTTGAGGCTTACATTGTTGCCGCTATAGAACGTCGTGTAAGGCAATGTGCGCAAATAGCAGGAATTCGTCAACACACCACCGTACGTACCAGTCGAGACACAAGAGCTTGTTCAACCAGCTTTCAATGGGATCACCTGGGGCGTAACGAATCGGAGTCGACAGTGAGACCTCTTTCAATGAACTGGATCCCGACGACTCAGCCGCTGCGGTTGCGGCAGCTGCCCATCGCTGCTCGTGTATTTTGACTTCGCCCTTCTTAGCCTTGGGCCCGGCAATGGCGTTCGCAGCAGCATTGGCCTCCCCGATTCCAGAAGACTTGCGGTCTCGCAAGTCCTTAATCAACTTCAGACTGAGAGCCCGCCCTGTGCCCTCGTAGCCGTTGATGGTCGAACTCAAGAATGTGAGGCGATCCGGATTCATCAATTTCTTGACCACGGGGAGTGGGATAGCGGCAGCTTCATCAATTGCAACCAGTTCCGCCGAAGCCAACTTGTCCGCTTCATTCGGTGCAATGTATTGAATAACTTGTCGATGACTCCGATGCATCTGGATTGCAACGATGCACTTGGTTTCATCTCTTCCACGGGCTGCATTGTATTTCAGGGTGTAGTCCATATGCTCTTGAAATTTCAAGGCATTCAATCCTCGGACAATGAAATCAAAGACCGACACCAGGTTTTCTGGTTCCGGCGCTGTGACCCCAATATTGCTGTAACCCAATGACAAGGCTCCTGCCAAGCACAGTCCCATGGCTGCTGATTTGCCTCGACCACGTGCTGCGGTCATGGCGATGGTGCCCCTGCTGGATGTGACATCTGAACAGGCCTCCAAGAAAACCAACAACGCCTTGGCCTGATCCAGTGTTTTGGTCAAATCCACCAAAACGCCAACGTGAGGTGTGTCAGCAAGCGATTCTTTCAGAGCCGCCAACTCTCTTTCGTCTGCGGTTTCTAGAGCCACTACTTCTCCGGCGTCTCCCTTCTCAACCTGATTTTCTTGCCCCAGACGCTTCAACGCTGACTTTGAAAGCGGCAATATATTGAGCTCGTCATCACACACCAGACAATTGTGACACTTTCCCAACGAAAGTATGAATCGTTCATTGAATCGCGGCACGACATCGGCCTGTGCTTCTGTTCGATACCTCGCGTGGACGTCCATGCTCATGGCATAGAGTTGCTTCAAGGACTTTACAGTCCTTAACAAGAAGACAATTAGTCCACCCCCTTGAACGGTTTCAATGGTACGTGCCAACAAATTCGGCGTGAGCGCTTCAAAATCTTGCAAGACCAACATGCCGACGGTAGTTCCCAAGACGCGGTGAGTGTCTTTGTAATAACACCAATTAATGTCAGTCTGCGACAGGAACAATTCAAAGTTGTCCATGTCCGATTCCGATTTGGCAAGACCCTTCATTTTTGTTTTCATTTTCTTCATGCGCTTCTTCTTATGAGTTGAGAATCCGAGTTCCTTCTTGTAACACCATAAGACACTTGGACGCGCCTTCATAGATGATTTCGAGAGAAGGTAGTGCAAATTGGGAACCTGATCTTTGCCGTGGTCGCCCACCAACACCAACATGGAGCGCTCTCCAGTCTGGACGCACGTTTCCAATAAGGTTCGGACGCGTTCGTCCAGTCGCTTGCGAACCATGATGTTGCTGTCGTTGTTCTTGTGGATTGATCCGTTCTCGCGGCTTAAACTGCTTAAGGCTCCAACTGTGACTGTTGCAAGGATTACGATTTGGTAGGTAACAGACAGTAATCGGGATGAGGTTTCAGAGTCGCGGCACAAAGAAGAAACGACATGATACCGCGATGGCAGCCAGGAGAATGGGTAGCGTTTCTAGGATTTGGATGGCTATCTCCGTTTGTGGTCTATCCGTCACTACGCATCCTGATGGCTGACTCTGCACACTGATAATGGATAAAATATATAGTAGTACACGCTACAGTATGTTATCTCTAGTAGAAGGTTACAGTATACATCCACGAGTTCTACCAGTAGCGTACGTCGTACTGTACGCGTTTCTCACTTGTATGTTGTACTTGTACTTGTACTTGTACTTGTACTTGTACTTGTACCTGGTACCTGGTACAGTACCTGGTACCTGGTACCTGGTACTGTACCTTGTACTACAAACTACGTGGCACAAACTACTCCAGCACCGGATTAGCACACTACCATATAGTACACCTCTACCCCTGGTACAAGTACAAGGTTCCTGTACCAGGCGTACTTGTATACCTGTACCATCCCTTTTGGATCATCAATCATCAGAATTGAAACCTACGCTGCACTGGACTGCGATTCCATCGTTGTACTGTGCTACTGTGAGGTCATCCATCGTAATGTGAAACATGATACGCTGTACTGTCCGGTCTCTAACTAATTTCGTACGAACTACCCGAAATGTCAAATGCCATTTGACACGTTCGACGAGTTTGTCGTTCATACGATCGAGTGCCGAATTTTACTGTAGCTTATAATTTCTCAGAACGTACTTTGTGTGAAACCTTCCTACAGTAATTTTCCTACGGTACTACGTACTATTTTCTACGATTAGAGTATCATCTCCGGTGATAGTCTCAAGTGGTTATTTTGCCCAATCTATAGGCTAACCCCCTCACGCTTCCTTCCAGGCAAGCCAATTCCTCTCTAAAGGAATTTATTGTCTCCTTTCCAAGGACTCAAATTGATCCTTTCCAAGGATCTATTTCCCGATTGCTCCGCAATCGTCTACGCTGCAGCTCTAAGTCAACGCCGTTGACTACTCTACGGTTACCAACCTACAAGCAAGTCTCTCCGAGCGCCTAAGTTACCAACTAGGCTACTTATTCTACGTTTAAAAGCACGCCGTGCTAGTCCTATTCAAGAGCTTCCCAAGTTCGTCTTCCTGATCTCTCCGAGATGGCGTCTCCGACTCCAACTTCTGACCCCGTCACCGCGTCCCCGACGCCACCTGTCTCCGACCCTATCGTCGCCTCTGATAGGCCCGATAAGCCCATTATGGGCAACATTGTTCCCCTTTCTAGGGATGATTGGTCCGCTTGGACTGGCGGTAAGCCAGCTCCTGGCTGGGTCGGCCTCGATCCGAGCGCCGCCGACGACATCACGTCACCAAATCAACTCCGCCCTGTCCATGCCTCCGCCTCACAAAAGGGGTACAACTTTCGTCGTACCGGCATGACGACCCTCTTTACCCAAGCGAGCAGTCTCGTTGACTTCCAGAATGCCGTTTGGGACCATCTTGTCGATTGTGGGATGGATACCATCGCCTATCTCCCCGATCCCGAAAGCTCCTCCGTGATGACGAACGTCGTCAGGACACTCTCGCTACACCGTCGCGACAGCAAAGACTCTCAGCTCCCAGCAGATTCTTCGTTACGACAAGTACGACAAGTCGAACGACCTCGCCGCCACCAAGTTCCTTCTCTCGTCTCTCGACCCCTCTCATGAGCAAGATCAAAGAGAAGATGGACGACGACGACTCGTTTCACGTCGTCTGGCTCCAGCTCATCAAGACGATCCAGTCGACGTCGATCGAGCGCTTGAAGACCTGAAGGCCGCGATCAAGGCTCGCCACCCGTCCCAGTACGCCGGCGAAAACCTTGAAGCCCTCGCCGCCGATTATCGCAAGGACGCACGTGAGCTCACGACGGCAGGTCAGTACGACCACAACCTCACGCTCACGATGCTCAAGACTTTCTTTGGCCGGAGGAGCCGGAACGAAGACTTCCGCTTTCCTCTCGTTCGACGAAGCAGCGACTTGATCAGGCGCTCGACATCGGATACAAGGAAAGTCAGGCGCCCATGCTCACATGGTCGCCGAGAAATTGACGTCCAAGATATTTGTCGCCAAGCTGAAGACGCGTACCGTACGCAATTTGACAGAAAGGAATGGCCTCCAGCGAGTCATGCACCTGATGTCCGAGCTCCGTCTGCGACGTTTGGCAATGTCGCAACTGCCCCGCAGGTATCTCCCGAGCCGAGGTACTTACGTTGATTCAGTCCCAGGCATCCGGGACCGAAACTCCAACGAAGAAGGGCAATTGCCACAAGTGTGGAAACCCGGTCATTGGGCGAACAAGTGTCCGGAGCTCAATCGTAAGTCCGGATCGTCCTCCTCTCTGGGTCCCGCCAGGATCGCACCAACAAACATAAATCCTGGCGCACAATTCCACCACTTCCCGGAACTAGCAATTCCAAGAAAGTGAAGGATAAAACCTTCAACTGGTGCGAGAAGTGTCGTCGTTGGACTGTCACGCACACGACCGCCACTCACACCGGTGGAGAACGTCGTCCTCCTGCTCCGGCACCGTCGCCAAGGGCAAATCTCAGCATGTTGGCGCCGGATCCCTCCGTTTGGTTGCTTGACTTTCCAGTCAAGCCAAACATCACGTCTCTCCTCGTTCGCTCTAAACCTCATCCGAGGTGCGAACCCATGGCTACTTTTGCTCTTTTCCTTGCCATCTGTGCCATTGTTCCTAATTTGGTTACTTTGGCTATCTATGGCATCCGCCATCCCATGGTCGACCATTTTGGCTTGGGTCGCCAACAATCTTCACCAAGTTTTGCTCCGCCACCCAACGCTCGCGTTCGCTCCTACCGTTTGGGTCATCCTTCTCTTTCTCTCGGTCTTCCCGTCAACGCTCCTAAAGCAACCTCCCGTTGCCTCGACGGCCCTCCTCGCCTCCGTTCACTCGCAATCAACGTCGTCGTTTCTCGCGACTCCTCAAGAAGTCGTTCGCTCCGCCACGCTTCAATTCAGGAATTCGCGCCAACAAGCTGCACCGTTCGTACCCTCCGTCTCCGACAACGGGATACGTCGCTTCGCGACCTCCTACGCTGCTGAGCGCGACGACTTTCGTCACTTCGCGACTCTCAAAGAACGCGCACTCCGTCTCCAACGTCGCGCCGACAAGCTTCGCAATTCTCGTCGCCCTGCTCCGTTGCCGCCTACCACAGGCCAAAGGGAGAGGGATACAAAACAAGCGTTCGTGTCCTTCCTGGTGCTCCAAACGCCCCGTTCGTCGCCACGAACCGCGAAGTATTGCCCTGTGGCACCCGCCAACTCGCCCCACCCGTTCGCGATCGCTCCGCTCACGTTTCATCAACGTGCAGCCGCCAACAAAATCCTTTCGCACGTTCATCTGGCGTGTCATTCTACGCCGCTTCGCATGGCTCTTCAGGCTCCCGCTCGCATGCGAGAAGCCCTCGGACCCAAAGCAAACACGAGCCCCATCATTTGGGACTCGGGCGCAAGCATTTCCATCACTCCCGACATCTCCGATTTCGAAGGCCCCGTCACGTCGCCCGGAACGATCACGCAACTCAAGGGCATCGCGAAGGGTCTCCAAATCAAAGGCCAAGGCGAAGTCACTTGGGCTGTCCACGATCAGCTCGGAAACCTCCGACTTCTCAAAGTTCCCGCGTTCCACGTTCCCAACATCAAGGTTCGCCTCCTCTCGACGTCCAGTCTCCTCCAGACTTACCCTGACGAAACGATCACCATCGAACCGAATCGTCTGACGCTCAGTGGCGTCCCGAACGACGCCAACCGAGGACCCGTCACGGCAAACGTCAACCCGCAGAACAATCTCCCAACTTCGGAAGCGTACAACGCAACCGATCCTTTCAAGGCCGCCGACGCTCTCGTTTCGATCGTGAACACCGTCCACGAAAGGAACCTCAACCTTAACGAAGCAGAGAAAGAATTGCTTCGTTGGCACTATCGCTTGGGTCACGTCGGTTTCAAAAGGTTCAATTCATCCTGCGTTCGTGTCGTCAGCAAACGGAAGAAAGTCGCCGATTGCAAACCGCCGCATGTCGACTTACCTCGTTCCCAAAATGCGCCGCCTGCCAATATGGCAAGCAACATCGACGTCCATTCCTGGCACGACGCCTTCGTCGATCGTCAAAGATAGAGCGCACGCTCAAAACAGACAATCTTCTCCCGGGTCAACGCATCTCCGTCGACCATTTTATTTGCAGCACTCGTGGACGTCTACTTACCTCCGCTGGAAAAACGAAACTCGACGACATGTATACTGGTGGTTGCATCTTCGTTGACCACGCCTCCGGGTTTATTTTTGTGGAGCATCAAGTAAGTTTGAACTCCCATGAAACGCTCAAGGCAAAAGAAAGCTTCGAGCGAATGTGCCGCAACACAGGAGTGACGCCGCAAGAGTATCTCGCCGACAACTCAAAAACGTTCACGTCCGCCGAGTTCTCTCGCAACCTCTCTGAGTTCCAACAAGTCATCCGATTCGCTGGCGTCGGCGCTCACCATCATAACGGAATCGCCGAACGCAACATCCGAACAATCATGGCGATCGCACGAACTATGATGCTGCATTCGGCCATCCATTGGCCAGATGTCGCCGACCCCACACTTTGGCCCCTCGCCGTCAAGCATGCTGTGTTCCTAGTGAACCACATGCCTGACCCACGAACTGGCCTTTCCCCGCACGACGTCTTCACAAAGACTCGTTGGGAGCAAAAGAAATTGATGGACGTCCACGTTTGGGGATGTCCAGTTTACGTCCTCGACAAAATGATCTCGGATGGCAAGAAATTGCCACGTTGGACTCCTCGCTCAACTCGAACTGTCAACCTCGGATTCTCCGACAAACACGCCAGCTCGGTCCCTCTCGTCCTGAATCCTCAAACGGGGTACATCACCCCACAGTTTCATATCGTCTTCGACGATTGGTTCGCAACTGTTCCCGCTTCCGCCGACGACCTTCCGAACTTCAACGATGATTGCTGGCAACGAATGTTCCGAGACTCTACGTTCCAATACGTCCTCGACGACGAAGACGAAGAAAGGCTGATTGCTGAGTCCACCGACTACGAGCAAGCAAACGAACTCCTCTCCCAGATGCAACGCGTCGCAACCGCTCTCGACAACGCGACTCCTCCTCAGGTTCTCCCAGTCGCTCCGCCTCCGCTGTCAACTCCGTTGCCGCCTCCAAGGGAGCAAATCGCGACGCCACCACCAGTCGTTGTGCCTCCTCCCCTGCCACTCCGTTGCTGACTCCAAGGGAGGCGACTCCGCAACCGCCTGCCGATTGCGCCGCAACTTCCGACTCCAACTCCAGTCAAACTCTTCCCATCGTCGCCGACTCCAATTCGTCCTGCGAACGAAAGACAACAAAGTGAGCGAGCAACCAGTCGTCCGAAAGCAACAAAAGCAAAGAGCACACCTGTTAAACACGAACCTCGTCGCTCCACTCGCAATCGTTCGGCACCTGTCCGCCTCGGATACGACGGACAACAAGGACACGGTTACATGGCCGAATTCGATGGAACTTCCTCGAATGGCTGTACAACGAAGTCGCCGAGTGTCTTTCGCCACCTCTCATCGTATAAGGCGAGTGTCAGCGATCCTGACACTCTGAGCTTCAGCGAAGCGATGGCGGATCGCGACAACATCGAAAAATGGCTGAAGGCTGCAAACGACGAAATTCAAAGTTTGCAGAAAAACGGTACATGGATCGAAGTGCCGATCACGGAAGCCAAGACTCGAATTTTGCCCGGTACTTGGGTGTTTCGTCGCAAACGTACTCCCGATGGTACTATCAGTAAGTACAAGGCACGCTACTGTGTAAGAGGCGATCTCAAGAAAACGTTCAGGAGACTTTTGCCCCAGTCGTGGCTTGGAGTACTGTACGGTTGTTCCTAGTTCTCTCACTTACTTTGAACTGGAAAACTTGCACAATTGACTTCAGCAGCGCGTTCGTTCAAGCCCCGCTTTCGGATCCAGTCTGGATCCATTTGCCACGTGGATTCCACTCTCCGAGAGGCCACGCCACGTGCCTCGACTTTGAAAAGCCTTTATGGCTTGAGTGTGGCGCCACGACTTTGGTACCAGCACTTGTCGGAGGCCTTGCGCGAGGAAGGCTTTAAAGCCTGCGCTAACGACCCGTGTCTACTCTACAAAGATACAATTATGGTCGTTCTATATGTCGATGATTTAGGTATCGCCTATCGCGACCAAAATGACCTTGACAAGCTCTTCGCCAACTTGGAAGCGAAGAACTTAAGTTTTACTCGCGAGGGCACGTTTACCGACTTCCTCGGCATCAATTTCACTCGCGACGCTACGAATGGCACGCTGACCCTCACCCAGAAAGGTCTCATTCAAAGATCAAGGAAGCGACTGGCATGTCCGACAGCAATTACAATTGGACGCCAGCCGCTCAGGCCGCACTTGAATCGACCCCGATGGACCTCCCATGACGGAAACGTGGAGCTACCGTTCAATTGTCGGCATGCTCCTATTTGTCCACAAACACTCGCCCCGACATCGCGTTCGCCGTCAGCCAGGTCGCCAGGTTCTGCCACAGCCCGAAACGAAGCCACGCGTCCGCCGTCAAAACTCTCGTTCGCTACTTGCATCGCACGAGCGACATGGGCATGATCGTCAAGCCCACCGGCACGCTGGATCTCGACTGTTATGTCGACGCCGACTTCGCCGGTCTCCATGGCCGTGATCCCGATCGTTCTCCGACCTCCGCGAAGTCTCGAACTGGGTACATCATCACGCTCGGCGGATGTCCCATTTTGTGGAAATCTCACCTCCAAAGTGAGATCTCCTTGTCCACGCTCGAAGCCGAATACTCCGCTCTCAGCTCCGCGATGCGTACGCTCTTGCCTCTCCGTTCCATGCTCCAGGAAGTCGCCTCCGGCATCAAACTTCCTCGCACGTTCACGTCGACGATCAAGTGTCAAGTCTTCGAGGACAACAATGGCGCCCTTCTTCTTGCCGTAAACCAACGCATTACCAACCGCACGAAGTACTTCCAGGTGAAGTGGCACTTCTTCTGGCAGCACGTGCGTGATGGCACGGTCGCCATCGTGAAGGTCGACACTCAGGAGCAGTGGGCGGATTTTCTTACGAAAGGACTAAATCGTGAGTTTCGAACGCGTCCGCAAACTGGTCCAAGGATGGTAACGGCCACCCAAACCCTTGTGTCTCTTGTTCAAACTGTAACCCTCGTTTGACTCGTATATATTTTAACTGACGTTTTGTGTTTTGTTTCAGCATTTATGGATGAAAGGAGAATTGAAACCTACGCTGCACTGGACTGCGATGCCATCGTTGTACTGTGCTACTGTGAGTCATCCATCGAAATGTGAAACATGATACGCTGTACTGTCCGGTCTCTAACTAATTTCGTACGAACTACCCGAAATGTCAAATGCCATTTGACACGTTCGACGAGTTTGTCGTTCATACGATCGAGTGCCGA
>JAKSYS010000692.1:0-32781 GCA_022925895.1 Fragilaria crotonensis | reverse complement strand
GCAATCATGATCAGCACCACGTAAGCTGTCACAAAGAATGGTTCTCAGCCAATGCTTCCATTTTCCGTGAAAGCTACCGGAGGATTAAGCAGCGCACACTGAGTAGTATGCGATCCATTTGAGATTATTTCAACAACAGTGAATTTGGCTTGGCCACAAGTTCCATCAGACAGATCTTTGCGAGCTACTACACCTCCCAGTGTGGAGCCCGTCTGTGTGAGTCAAATGCCCCTTTGTCATAGGCACGTAAAATAGATTTGGTTTTTTGCTGGCATGGATTGGGAGAGGAAGTGGCATCAGTACAGTCATAGCTTGAGGAGCTTTGCAATCATCCGGTTCCTCCACCTTTTTTGATGCTTTGTTGCCTACTGGAATAAACGTGTATGAATTGTTTGTTGGCTGTTTTTCCTGGGCAGGGCAGGATGAATTTACACCACATTCATAGCAGCTGCTGGTTTGCGAGAGACTTGGGACAGTGATGGATTGTGCAACATTTTGCTGGTTTAAATAAGAATGATCTTGCAACTGGTTGTGTGTATACAACTCTTGAGCATGCAAACAGACAACTGACAAACAGGACCTATACCGGTAGATCAACCTGGTTTGATTCACTCATATCAATGAGAATCTCTCGCAGGTGACCGAATATAGATTCTGAAAGTCTGATTGCCTTACATGCTCAATCGAAGCACACAAACAGAAGAAGCCCATTTTCCATCAAAGCACAACAAAATGAGGCACTCAACATTCATTGTCACAAGCAGCCTAAAAGAAAAAGCAGAACAAAGGCGGACAATGTGAGATTGAATGCAAAACAACAACAAGAAAGAACAATAGTACCAGCCTGCCTGTAAGCAATACAATGAAGCAGCAGCATACTGCTGCCAGCCTACTGTAGAAGTACATCGGGATGAAGGTGCCACGACAGGACAAGAACAATGACGATCTTTGTCTTCAACTGGATCGGAACATCAGCAGCTGCACTAGTACTGGTGTACAATGCCATCACCACAGTACTGTACAATTCAGCAGCGTCATAGTGGAGTAGAGGGAGATCAGTAGAAGTACTACTGGTCTACCGTAGCCTCAGGCTACTCCGAATACTGCAGTCCATTGTCATGAGTACTGTAGGTAACACAGTACTGTACAATGCAGCAGTATCACAGTGGAGGAGTGTACTGGAGTACTGGAGTACTGGAGTACATGAGTAGTAGTACTGCTGGTTCACCGTAGCCTCAAAGATACTCCAAGTACTACAGTACTGCGGTCGGTGATCGGTGATACCGAAATGAGTACTGTACGTAGGAGGCAGTACCCACACAACAGGAGCACCTCAAACTCATCATGAGTGTTGATTGATTGAACAAATCAATCAACACTCAAACAATCAGCAGGAACAACTCACCAACGAGGAGAGCAAAGTGTGCTTGGTGGGAAGAGGAAGAAGGGGCGAAGGTGCCAAAGAATGGAGTATTCAATTGGGGGTGACAGCAAGTGGTGGAGTTCACAAAACAACGAACGAATTGATGTGATACTTCGTACAAAAATTCGCAGGTAGGGTTCTACGAAGCGCAATACCATGGCTGCATACGTTTGCATTTTCGAAGCCAGTAGAAACGTACAGCATGCACTGGTATTGGTGATGAAAGAATAAATCTGTGTATATGACATATTCCACCTACAATACCTTTTTTACGTAAGATCTACAGCGTAGTATCATGTTCTCTCTACGAACAAACCAGAAGTATGCATACTTGTAGTACTATGCATAGTACAATGTACATGCACCTGGTACGGAATGCCGTTCTTCGGATCGCTCTCGCATGCGCAAGAACGGTGTAAAACGCGCAGACACTTGGCATCATTTGTCATACGAGTAGCTATGCAGTACGCAATACACCACCTTACCATGTACATGAAGCACCGTACCAGTACAACACTCCGTACACGACACCATAAACCGCGCCATATCATACCGTATGCCACCATACCATACGCATACTGCACCATCGACAGTACACTACCAGTACACAAGAACTGTAGTTCACAATACGACGTACAGTACTCGGAGTACCACCATAAAAACTGACCGTATTGCACCAGAAAAGATAGTAGGACTAGTAGACTGTATTCCAGTAAGACTCCGTACCACAAACAACACACAACGCACAACAACGTACGGTACTATGAATGAACCATACCAGGGCTTGTAGTACGCCACTACGCCACTAAATGCTGATACACAAAACCATGCAGCACACCATACGATACACCGCAACGCCTGGTGCCATGCACAACAAGCATACAAAATACAACACAATACACCACCATCCTTCATACTCCGGAGTTCGGATACTTGTATATCATACATAAGTACCTACTTGTACCATATAACATATAACCCAGTGAGCGATAGACGCGACAAACCATACTACCATACTTCGTGGTAGAACGTAGACCGTCTACAGTAGACCATGAAATGTGCACCATGCTTGTAAACAATAGAAGACCGAATATTGCACCGAATACCGTATGCCAGAAACTGTAAAAAGCTGTATTACTGTACTCGTATACTGTATGGCGCACAGAAGCAACACTCCGTACACAATACACAATCTACAATACACCATGCTCCAGTACATCGTAAACAGCGCATACAGTACCAGCATTTTTATTGATGTCGAAATTATGAAGAAAAAGCTCAGGAATAATACTGCAGTAGTTCAGGAGTGCAAAATTTTCTTCATAAAAATGAGGAAACTGCAAACTTCCAAATCCTGAACTAAATAAGTAAACCTGAACAAAACTTCAGGAATCTGAACTACATTTGGGAATCCTGAAATTTTTCAATACATATGAGAAAAAATTCTTGTATCAACTATGGTACTTAGTTTTGGCACCCTTAGATGCAGCCTGTTGTCAGGACAGCAGCAATTCAAACGTAGACCTATACTACTACCGATAGTAGAGATCGTTTTGACAGTTCATGTGGGTGGTTTTAAATGTTTGTTTGAAATTCAATTTGCATCCAATTTGTGCATACATGTACGATACTGCGATCTGTGGAGTGTGGGAGTATGCACACCAGGTACCAGGTACCTGGTACGAATGCTACTACAAAAGTTTTTCTACCACTAATGTCGCTGTCCCGTATGTCATATCATACAAGTTCGACATAAGTGGATAATTTTCTACCACTAATGTCGCTGTCCCGTATAAGATCGACATTATGTCATAGTGGATAATTTTCTACCACTATGTCGCTGTCCCACAAGTTCGACATTAGTGGATAATTTTCTACCACTAATGTCGATGTCCCGTACATACAAGTTCGACATTAGTGGATAATTTTCTACCACTAATGTCGATGTCCCGTACTAGTTCGACATTAGTGGATAATTTTCTACCACTATGTCGCTGTCCCGTACAAGTTCGACATTAGTGGATAATTTTCTACCACTATGTTGCTGTCCTGTACAAGTTCGAAATTAGTGGATAATTTTCTACCACTCATGTCGATGTCCCGTACAAGTTCGACATTAGTGGATAATTTTCTACCACTAATGTCGATGTCCCTTAAGTTCGACATTAGTGGATAATTTTCTACCACTAATGTCGATGTCCCGTATAAGTTCGACATTAGTGGATAATTTTCTACCACTGATGTCGCCGTCCCGTACAAGAGCGGGGTATGCATGCCAGGTACCAGGTACCTGGTATGAATGCTACTAGAGCAGCATTAGTGGGTTATTTTCTACCACTAATGCCGCCGTCACTTAGAAGAGCGGCATTATGCATAATGTACAATTTTCAACCACTAATGTCACCATCCTAATTTGTCATTGCAGACAAATGACAACGAAGAACGGCAAACAAGCAAGCAATGAAACGCAATAAAAAAGATCGTAGAGAACGTCATGCTGGTTGTTTTGTCGCTCATAACCAGGCAGGGTGTTCACTTTGTGTGTTGTTTTTCTCGAGTAGAAGTAGACCTACTATATTCTATTGCATAATGCTGATCAAGAAACAAAACAATCAACAAGTTAACACAGCATCTCAAGAATAACAAACAAGTTACATAGCTGCTTCATGCTGTAGAGGATGGGCAAACAATGGCTGAAGTCCAAGGGCAGAAAAAGTAAGTTGTAACGTCATCACAAAAAACATCCATCACAGGCTTTGGCTCGGAAACTTCTGATAAGAACACCACTTCTGGCTCCTACACAACAATGAAGAGATGGAATGAGTCAGTGAATGCAGATAAAAGGAGCACAAAGCAAGCATCATCAGGGATTATAGCAATGAAAACAAAACAAACCATGGCGTTGACCACAAAGTGGTAAAATTGTGGTGTTTTGGGACGGAAGAAGTTGAGATTTTCAATGTTATTATCACATCAATGCAGGAAGATTTTTATGTCTGTTCAAACAAATGTCGGGTAGATTTATGTTCTGTATCTATGATGAAGTTTTGAATACGTGCTTCTTGAAAAATTGCTCCAGGTGAAGTGAGAAAATCAAGATTCCAAAAACTCAAGTTCTGTGACAAAAATGTTGACGTCATTTCCTTGCATTCTAATCGCTTCCCACCCATTTTGAGAATGGTTTCCAGAATTTTCTGACTCCTCTTGTTGCTAGTTCATTGGTTGGTCCTTTCCATGGTACAACCTGCTCATCAATTGTTGCCCTACTTCTTGATAGTTCCATTGGCATTTCTTGCTGGTTATAATATACTTGCAGCTTCCAGCGGAGGAAACATCAACAGAGAAAGGCAGGGATCACTCAGACTTGGAGTCAAAACAGTCAATGATTGTCACTGAAAGTTGACAAAAACTGTTAGGAAGAAGATAAGGTTGTTGCAAGTTGCAAGAGCGCTGGCAACACAAAGAAATAGGATGAATCACTCTGAATTTGATAACTCTGATGAGGAGGATAATCATGGCTACTACATCCTAGACATGCGCGAGGATGATTACAACAGCGGTGAACATGAATCATCATCAGAGGGAGGAAGACGTGTTAGTGGATGATGATGATGAAAGCGAGTCTTCAAGCCAGTAGAGGTTGGATGCCATTTATAGAAGGGGAAGTCATGAGATTCATGATTCGTATTCACGGGATGTTGCGAACAGAATCCATGCAAATTAGACAGAAACATGTGGTGTGTTCCGATGCATTGAATTAAGCAACAGTGATACAATGTTTGATAAGGCAATCAAGTTGGTGATGGATCATGAGAATGTTCCTGACCAGCAGCATGACCAGTTCCAAATGCTCTATTCGCGCATTGAAAACCAAGTGGAGTTCCTGTGAGCAATTGTCAGGCAGGAAATTGGTTTGCAGGGCTGCAAATTTGTTCCTTCCTCATTGAGGGGTATTCTACTGTCAAAGGGAACGTCACAAGAGAGATGTCGGTGTTCCGGGCACTTGACCGCCCAGGAAAGTGACTTGTGACGGCCGTTATGTTTTGTCCTTTACTTTTGTTTAGCGGTCCTTTACTGAGTTAACGGGTCATTGTGCAAATTATTCTGACGGTTGTACCCGCGGCTCCTTCTCTGTTCCAACAGCGCAAAAAGGGCGGCCTCTTTGCTGATGGATGTCACCGTCATAATGAGCTATCCGAGTCTTGTTGGATCGTTGATCCGACAAAGACTCATTTGTTGACATCGTTGTCAATATTGACACATCAGATGTGATGGGCTTGAGGCTCACGAGACACTGTTCTGAGCTTCGGAAGTCGGAAGCAAAGGGGACTACAAGGGCTATATTGGCTGATGTGGTGGGGACTATGTTGGCAATTGGAACCAGGATCCTCCTGTGCTAATGGAAGAGTCTGGCACCAAGTTCCTCAGAATGGCTCCCTACTCTGCAAATGGATATGTAGACAAGGGCATCCTCCGTAATTTCTTGGTAGTTAACATGGTAACTCTTGGGAGTCGTTGCTTCCGCAGGTGTACTCTGTGATCAAGGACAGCACTGAGGGGAACTCGGGTTTGCAGCCGGTGTCACCAATGGTGGACGGTGAAGCCCTTCCGACTCTGTCAAATTCTGTCAACAGAAAGGAAGTGATTGGCATGGCTGACGGCATGGTGGACCGGTCAGAACTTGCGACTGCCCTTCACAAGGGTTCTGAGGTCAACGACGATGCTGATGATATTGACTACAAAATCTTGCGATTGCGCGCCTTGAACATTGTTCTCTTGCAAAGGTGGAGTGCTGTTGACAACGGTTTGGCTACTCCATTGGCATGAGCAACAACCTTGGGAACTTGTCGCACTTTGATGTGCACAATGCCTTGCATGGTACAGTATGTAGACTGAGGATGTCCTGGGCTGCAGGGCCAAATGATTCTTCATCCTCCCAAATGTACACGGTTTGAAACCGGATAAGTTTACCAAGTTTTATGGCACGGCGGTCAAATTTGGTCACGGTGTGGCCATCAGCTGGATGGCCGTGTGATCCAACACTGTATGTCTTTATCCCATCCCGATGGAATGTGGGAGGAGGGTTGATGAAGCGAAGGACTCCCATATCAATCATACAAACCATCGGTACAGAAAATTCACTGCTGCAAAGATGAGAATTGTTCAAGTGGGGCAGGCCAAAACTGCTGCCAGTGACAGCATTTCTCTTTCAGTTGTCGGTGCTTTGCCTCCTTTGGAGAAAGGAAAGCCTTGCAAGCCTCCTTGTCAGAGGAGGAAGAAAAAGGGAAAGCCGAAAAAGGGGCAGCAGGTTGATGCTGGCAATGCCATGGCAACCGTGGTGGTTGTGACATAGACCCCGACGAGCTTCTTGTGAAGTTGTCGGTCATACGGGAAGAATGTTGACAATGTGATGACTTTATATTGGGTGTCAACAAGCGGAAAGAAGCTGATGGCAACAATCAAAAACAAGTGACTACAGTGGACACAAAACACTTGACCTTGAATCTTAGTGTCTGGCAGGTGGAGAACCAGGACTTGGATGTTGGAGGAACGTACAAGATACCAAGAAAGAAAAGGAAGTGGGATATATGGGTTGGATACATGCTCATTATAATACTATTTATTGATGACACCAAACTGCCTATCACTTACTTCTCTTTCTCCTGGGAGGATGCTTGAGTTGGCTGGTTGACAACCCATCTGGAATACATGACCACTTGCAATTGATGTTGCCACCCAGGTTGGTACTAGGGTAAATGCTTTGAGAGTACAGTTCAGATCCTGTAAGAGTTGCATCTCATCCTTCTGTTGGTTCTTGGAAGGAAAGATCTTTAATAATGAACTTTGTGTCCTAGTACAGGTTAAAAAAGAGACCTGTTTGTTTGATTTTCTCTCAATACTATTTGGAAGAGAATGAGGACATGACATAACCACCATCATGGAGACAAAGTACAGCCTTGCATGCAACACTCTGCTCAGAGATGATATACTGCCACAGTACTAACTAGTGCACCATGCTTGGACTCTGTGCTGTCCAGATTGAAGTTGTCTGAAGGTTAAAGATATGCCTGTTTGTTTGATTTTCTCTCAATACTATTGGAAGAGAATGAGGACATTACAGAACCACCATCATGGAGACAAAGTACATCCTTGCATGCAACACTCTGCTCAGAGATGATATACTGCCACATTACTAACTAGTGCACCATGCTTGGACTCTGTGCTGTCCAGATTGAA
The DNA here is from genome assembly GCA_022925895.1 of Fragilaria crotonensis. Lineage (NCBI taxonomy): Eukaryota > Bacillariophyta > Fragilariophyceae > Fragilariales > Fragilariaceae > Fragilaria > Fragilaria crotonensis. The sequence goes on along the minus strand of JAKSYS010000692.1, from coordinate 25,121 downwards.
GTTGTCTGAAGATTAAAGATATGAAGAATTTCATTGGAGGCACAAATACACCTATTTGCTTGGAGAACCAAGAAAAAGTACTGTAGTATTGCAATAGCATGTATCTTCATTGGAGGCACAAATACACCTATTTGCTTGGAGAACCAAGAAAAAAGTACTGCAGTATTGCAATAGCATGTATCATAGTAGTTGCCATTACAAAGGTAGGCATTCCCTCATTTTATTCTCATCAATTAGATTGCCCTTGATAAGAAAGAGCAAGTGTTGGCTCATCACATGAATTGCACGATATCTTGAGGTTCCTGGATTTGCTATAGCTTCAACCACGCCAAATTTGTTATTCACCAGGAAAAAGTTCGATCCCTTGTTGATGTGTTTTATAGGACTAATTTCTCCCATTAGGTCGGTCTTTTTAGAAAAAAACTAACAGTTGATGTGTTTTACAGGGCTTATTTCTCCCGTTAGGTCGGTCTTTTTTTAAGAAAAAAGTGACCTGGGGTCAACTTTGAGACGCGAGTTCTTCTAGCCATATTTGGATGGGCCTCAAGGATACTCAATATTCCTACATACCGCTCGCTGCATCTGAATGATATGAGTCCGGACTCCAGACTGCTTTAAAAAACAGCGTACCGACGAGTCGGGATTCCGGACTCAGACAAAGACAAGAGTGATGGGCCTCAAGGATACTCAATATTTCTACATACCGCTCGCTGCTTCTGTATGATATGAGTCCGGACTCGAGACTGCTTTAAAAACACCCACTGACGAGTCGGGATTCCGGACTCAGACAAAGACAAGAGTGAAGAGTGATCGCAACAATTGGACAAAGATAACATGACGTTGGCACTCTCTGTTCCTCGGGATGTTTATCATGCAGAACAGAATTGTCTCCGTGCACGGCCGTCCACGTATGACTCTTGGGGCAGAGGGCAGACCGAACTTGTTCCTCCATGCATCCTACAGTCTACACGAATAGGACCCCCTTTGACTCATCCATCGAGGAAATCCCTGCTTGGTACCGGTACTGAGGCATCAACGTGTCACGAGCGACCTTTCGTACTCCACAACTTGGTCCGAAACAAATGCACCACTACTAGGTTTCAGAATTATTATTTTTATAGATAAAGAGCTTGCCATGCGAATCGTGTGGCTTCAAAATGTATACCTACTTGTAAGGCATTGGCATGATCAGAATCAATAGAAGAAACTGATCCCTCTTTCTTCATTCCATTAAACACTTCTGCGCATCTAAAGAGGATAATTCATTATTGAAATTTGTAAGCTGAACGAGATCGTGATTTGACGTTGACGACAAATCAAGCCCTTACCAATAAATGGACATGCCTTCACCGGCACACTAAATTTTAACAGTTATGTGTTGTCAGCAACAGAGCCATGACCATTTACACTCTTGAGGTCATATACGAATGGCGCATATGCCAAATAATCCAACGCAGAGACAATCGAAGGAACACCTTACGCAAAACACACATCCTAAAAATATATCAACACATATTAAATTGTCTTGTTGAAATTCCAACAAATCGAATATCTATAATGTTCGGGTGTAACCACTTTACGAAGTATTGCGACGACACAAAAGAAAGCGCAAGAGAAACTCGTGATTTTCAAGATCAAGCATGAAGATTTCTCAATCATGAAAATGTTGCTCTTGAATCCTTGTTGCCAAAATGATCATTGAATACTTTTTGGTTTGGTGATGGGAACGAGAGAATTTATCTCAGGGAATATAGTTTATTCTTATCTTCCTGTTTATCTTTTGTTTTGTATTTCTACCCAACGGAAGTCGGAAGTCTATCACACATACGTTCGATACGCAACAGATATTTGGTTTATTTCTTGCAGATTGCTTTGGATTTGGACGGAAGTTTCGTTTCATTCAGGTTCGGAGGATTGTTCGACGCAATCTCATATAATTAGAATGTTTAATATCTTGCACAAGATTGTCAGTCCTTCGATGCTTTACCATGTTTTGCATACAGTTCCGAAATTGGAGGATAGTTACTCGAGTTTCTTATTTTACCGTATTGTTATGTGATCGACCTTTCTGAATTCAAGCGCCCGTCACCGAGATGAAGAAAACGCAAGTTCATAGAGGTATAAAATCGGATGTTGGGTGGGAGGAAGCGTAGGTTGAGTGGAGACGAAATGCTCATTGGCACGAATTATGTCCTCATTTCAGATTGAGATTCGAGCCTCCTTTTTCAAATTTGTGTCTGGTCTTAATTCTTTCGGCTCAATGATATCAGAAGGGAATGATAACTCCAGGCAAAGATGTCGAAACAACGGAATGCGATTGATTTTGAGAAGCATTGGCTTTGTATCGCAATTGCATGGACAATCTACCCGAAGATATAAACGGATTTGCATATCTTTTTAATATCACGATCTCTTGTAAACAGAACCACATTCGCCAACGCTTCGAAAGGTATTTGACGGGGTTAATGATCACATAAGGAAGCGATTGCGTCAAACAGATTCCTCGAATTTACAAAGATGGTGAATTTGAAAATGGCTTAGTCAATCACTCCATGGCGCGTGCAGGTCGATCGAAAAAGTATCACCTAAAAGGCGGGAAGTCCAAGGCTTTTTCATGAGAGATGAGTGTTCCATGTTGTTACTACCAACTTCACAAACGAAATTGAAATCACTTCCTACGACTAGCGAGACAAATACGTACAAGATGACGTGTCTGCAGTTGCAAAGCGCAGGCACATAATGTGCGAAGAACATGTAGCATCCTCGTCTTGACCTGAGATACGACCTTTCAAAAAGTGTGGAATCCTTTGTGCTGATAAGACAAAAGCTGCGAGTATTGAATATTGAGCATTAAAAACCAAACACTATCTAGCAATTCATGAATTCATGAATATGAGAAGTCGAGTTGGTACTTGAAACCTTTCTTTCCGTCATTAATTAAATTTTCGATTACTTTCTACGTCTTGCCCCAACACCTTCCTCAGACTCGATTATCTAACTTCCCTTTGTTAGTTATGCTGAAGCTACCTAACCGTGCTCGCATTTAACCTAATTCATTTGTTTCGACTGGGCTATATGGCACGCAATTGAGGGACCAAAAGACTTTTCCTTTGCTTTCGTCTCAAGCAACTGGGCAAATAAATTTTTGTGACCTAGACCTGTTTCGGAATCTCGCCTTCCATCGTTTCCATCGCCTAGGTAAACTTTTGTGATGACCTGACCCTTACCTCCGTGTACATCTTTCCTCTGATTTGGCTGGTAGAGACGCGATTGAGCCTAAAGACGCGATGGAGCCAACGATGGATGACTGACTGAAGACAGCACGTGCTGCATGAAATTGATTGCCCCAAAACCTTGCATATGATAAGCTTGGACTGGGATCAACTTTCGGCGAGTGAGCCGACGGTGATGCATGTAACAATTGTGTTGTTCTGACCCCAGCCTTGCCTTCCCCAAAATGCTGCTGTTGATGCAGATTTGAATGGGTTGTTCTGGCCCCAGTTTTGCCTCCCTCAAAATGCTACTTTTGATGCAGCTTGAATGGGTCAAATGTTGTTCTGGCCCCCAGCCTTGCCTTGTCTTCCCCCAAAATGCTGCTTTTGATGCAGCTTTGAATGGGTTGTTAGGGCCCCCAGTCTTGCCTCCCCCAAAATGCTGCTTTTGATGCAGCTTTGAATCGGTCAAATTCGGCCAGCCAGGCATACTAGAGTAAAAAATACATAACCTAATTGTCGGGTCAACACTGTCCCCAATCTTTGCTCAAGATCAGAGGATGTGGTACTCCGTTGTGCACTTTCCATATTGCAGGAAGGCGACAACTATCCTATGCCAATGTGAGACAATACATCTGCCATGATGGTGTTGCATACAGATATCATTGTTTCGAGTTTTTGAATCATATTCCCTTGATTTTTTTAATGCCAGCGTGAGAAATCTGTGCTAATAATCAACCCTTACAGTGTACATATTTGCAAATTGTATGATCAACATTTCTATTAACTTCTAAATCTGTGGCGATTACTTCCCTGGCTCACAAAGCTAAGAAATTGCAACTTGATCAGTTGTGCTTTGGAGTATCAACATTTCTATTAACTTCTCTAAATCTGTGGCGATTACTTCCTGGCTCACAAAGTTATGAAATTGCAACTTGATCAGTTGTGCTTTGGAGTTTGCACCAGTTTATTGCACCAAAAAGGTATTATTGCCACCGAAAAAAATGCCAGCCGTACTGTGAAATCTCTGAGTTGAATACTTTGTTTAAGTTTGTTCATCAATGTTTCTAAGCTAACTTGTGCTAGGTGCAAGCTTGTTGTAGTATTAAAATGCCATCAAACGTAAGCTTGTAGTAGTAGAATGCCATCAAATTTTGTTAGGTTGCTCAGCAGGAACCAACAACTATGGTGTCTTTTCCCCAAGAACAAGAATGCTGATGGTAGTTAGTGTTCATCATTTGCCTTTGTTTTGTGATTGGCATGACTTTGCAAGGTGCCAAAAACGAATCAAACATGAGAAAAGCTATAAGGGTGCTACTAGGTTGTGAATTGTACAGTTATTTCCCTGCATCTGCCCTGCCACACCATGATCGTCATTGATCAAATAAAAGATTTTCATCTGGAATTACTCCTTGAAATTTGATATGATACCATGAGTTTTATGCTTAATGCCATGTCCCACCAAAGTAAATGTCATGCAATCAGCAGGGATGCTCTGCAGGGAAATTCAATGCATCATTGTTGAGCTTGTATAGACTGTCATTATATGTGCAGCCCTAGATGTTATGTAGAATGTCAGAGTACTGGAGAAACAAGGGCCACACCAAGGATTGACAGTAAGGTTGATATGAAGTTCAGAGAAGGAGCAGGAAAACACGATGGTGGCTGGTGTCCAAATGCCGGTGAAGATAGTGACAGGAGGAGCAGCAGTATCACACAATACTACATCGGAAGGCGGCGAGTTGTACATGTAATAATTTTTATACATGTAACAAATTTTTCTGAGTTACGTACGTTATAGATACATATATTTATGTTAATTGTTTTTTGTTACATCAATACATAAAAATATGTATCATGTATGTTTGTTTAGTACGTAACGCTATTTCAGCTACATGTAGCATTTAATACTTTATGTACCATTGTTGTTTACCAATGAAATGTTTTTGTTACATGTACCTTTTTAATTTCACCTCCCCTTTATTGTATTCAATGCCCCCTTTTGCATCTCATACATAAACAGTGGTATATCAGCAATGCCAACAAGTGCAGTATCTCGTATGTATAGTACTATCATTATCACAATTCAATGAACGCATTGAATATTTCTGCATTCCTTTGCTCGTCATTTGCATTCCCACAGCATTCACCGCCGCTCCATACTTTGGTCGCCGTAGACTTAGCATCACCTGTTCCTCCGCGTCCATTGCATTCCGACTACTTCTGTCCTCAACAACAAGAAGCGAGCATAACTCATTGAATCGAATCACCTTCCGCCTCCAACCTCCAAATTGTGGTTGCAGTGCGCTAGCGCCCTTCTCTGGATGAGGGAGGAATGCTGGTGACTGTCACAGGCATCTCTGGATGGAGGCATGCCGGTGACTGTCACAGGCATTAAAAGGCTCCTCAACTGGATGGCTTCTTGAATACCAGAATTGTTATCACTTGAGCCACGCTGTTGTAGAAAGTCATTGTTGTTAGCGATGCTGTCATCAAATACAGTTTCTGTTGCGCACTCCGTCTTTGTTTTATGTGTGCATGGATATGTGTTTTGTGATTATTTTGTGTCTCGTGTTGTGCCAGCATTGGTTTTGCTGGTTTACTGACCATAGTGCTGGCTGCGTAGATTTGTACCATTATTACATCACGGTGTGTTCATGTTTGCTTTCTGAAAGATTTTGCCGGTATCCTTACTGTTTATTTATGTACTTTGAATACCATGTGTCACATGGTATTCAAAAATACAATTAGTGTCGTAGCTACCTTGTAACAATATCGTAAACTTAGTTGTACAAAGAATGTTTGGTGGCGTGAACAAGTATGTATGAATTGTAACCATGACGGACAAAATCTAGAACGTCACATATGTCTAAGTATCAGATGCAAAATGCATCGGATACTCCAAAGTTACAAATGACATTAATTTTGGAACAATTATGTCTGAAAACATACATGTACACTTTATGTAAAAATTGTAACAATAAGTTACAAAATTATATACTGAAGGTAACAAAAAGTATATAAGTAAACCCGCCACCTTTCGATGTACTAAGATTGTCAGCAGTCACATCTTATTACTACCACACAGTCTGGTCAGGGGTCTGAGGCTTTGGATCCCATGTCCTTTGTAATACACTGCATTGTAGCAAAGGGCAGCAAAGGGCAGCAAATGCTTCAGCATCATCCAGCAAATCAGCTGATATGGGCATCAAGTACTCAGCCAATGTCTTCAAAAGCGTAGTCGTGTCATTGCCACCAGTGCTTCACGGCAGCATGGCATTGAAGTAGTTACAATCAATTGATGATATGCCGGTTGTTGTTCTGTGCAGTTCACATGCACCTTTGTATGAGGGTGTACAAACAATACTACCCACCAAATGTATCATATACCCTAACAGAGTACACAGTGGTAGTGCAAAGGCTGAGTGGACATTTAGTTCTTCTCTGGATACTACCTTGAAGGGGCAAAAGTAAATTTCAGTTGTTGCAGCAATCAATGAGAATTGCTGAAAACATTTGAAGCGCCAATATTGAGGTTGGCTTTTTCGCCGGACAAATATTTTTGTGACCAATGAAAACTTGATGCACGAACCTTTACTGTGTACTGTGTACTGTGTACTAGACACTGCTGTTGGCTCGCAACTCGCAAGTAGGACTGGTATGTACTAGTGTACCAACGTTCCCAGGAGTACTACAGTACTCCACTTAGGAACTGTCAGAATGTATGCATAGAGCATAGATATCAAGTAACTGGTACCTACGGACCAGCATTGTACCATCATGCATCAAGTGCTATTTCTAGCTAGAGTCCTCTCAGATTCTGTGTGCACTCCGTCTGCCGTGCAGTCCGGAAGGAGCTCAAATCCTTTCAACTCTCCATCCCCGTGTTCCGCTCCTTCCTCCCCTCATCGTCGTACACAGCTACTGCCGACCACTAACTTCGCCCGGTCGAAGCACTGATATAGGTCGTCGATGAAGCTTGTAAACGGAAAGAGCGGATGCAACGAAACAATCAAGGCCTTATGGGCTAGCCAAGCCTTTGGCGTCCCCCTCGAGGGCGGAAAATCGACTGTTACTTCGGGTTTGGCCTTAGAATATGATGACATCGTCGTCTGCGGAGATGGCAACGCGATAGGACAAGCCTTGTACCGCTTGTCAGGAGCATCGGCTGGGAGAGGATCGATCATGGTAGATGCATTGGTTGATGATTGGTGTGAATGGGAGAGGACCACCTTGCGACCTGCAAACAGCCCTGATTCTAGTTTTGCTCACCTTTGCGCCGCTTTGGAAGGTTCTCCCCGTCATATTGTAGGGCACTCGACAACAATGGCTGATATTTCAATCGTAACAACCCTCTCTTCTCTCAATTGTAACTTTCCTCCTTTGCTCTCTGCTTACGTTGATGCCCACAGGGACGCCCTGGCAGCCGCTAAGAATGGCCTAGCCAGTCTCCCTTCTGCTCAGCGTGCGGAATCTAACGCCGAAAGCTCGAGCATCTTGGATGTAGTGCAGGAAGTATTTACGCTTGCTCTTACTGTTGTCTTTGGAGATGCCGTGCAGCTTCCTTCCAACAACTGGATTAAAAAATGTGCCGATCCCAAGCATGGTGACTATCAATGCACAGCAGCAATGGCCCTCTTCGCTGACTTAAAGAAATCAGGTTCTCTCCCCGCTGGGATCAACTCAGCCTCTGACATTGGAAAATCTGTAATTGATGCTATTGGAGAGGACCATCCTGTCGTTATGGATCTTGAAGTCAACAAGATTGGTTTTATCCTTTGCAAATTGACCCCATCGTTCTTGCAATTCCAAGTAAACAAATTCATTCGCGCCGGGAAGCTCCCTAAGCCATCGTCAGTTTCTCCCTTAACCTGTCTTGTGGATTTTTCTTCGCCAAACATTGCGAAAGAGATGCATGTGGGCCACCTTCGTTCGACTATCATTGGAGAATCTGTTTGCCGCATTCTAGAGTTCGTTGGGCATAAAGTCCACCGTGTTAATCACGTAGGTGACTGGGGTACTCAATTTGGAATGCTTATTGAGTACTTGAAGGAAGAATACCCAGACTTCGGGAATGACACGTCCAACATAACAGACTTGACGACATTCTACAAGAACGCAAAGAAACGCTTTGATGAAGACCCTGCTTTCAAACAGACTGCCCAGCTCAATGTTGTGAAACTCCAATCTGGGGACGAGGAGTGTCACCGTATTTGGAAGATCCTCTGCGACGTATCTCGTAAGGAATTCCAGAAAGTTTATGATCGCTTGATGTCACCGTTTACGAATGCGGCGAATCGTTTTACAACGACAAGATCCCGCCTGTTATTGATGAGTTTGAGAAGGCTGGTTTGGTCAGAATTGAGGAGGGTGGGGCGAAATGCGTTTTCGTAGACAAGTACAAGGTGCCATTGATGTTACAGAAGAGCGATGGTGGTTATGGCTATGATTCAACAGATATGGCCGCGTTGAAGTATCGAATTCATGATTTGAAGGCGGAGCGCATCATTGCCATCACTGACTTTTCACAAGGCGACCACTTCAAGATGTGTTTCACTGCTGCCAAGATGATTGGGTGGGTTGGAGACAACGTGAAGCTTGAGCATATCGGATTTGGGACTGTTCAAGGGGAAGACGGAAAACGCTTTAAAACTAGGTCAGGCGACACCGTGCGCCTTGTTGATCTACTAGACGAGGCCGTCGGACGAATGGCATCATCGCTGCGAGAACGGATCGCTGAGAAAAGGACAGGAATTACCGAAGAGGAGGTTCCGCATGTTGCTGAAGCGATTGGGTACTCGGCAGTGAAATACTTTGACCTTCGTCGTAATCCCACTACCAACTACAAGTTTTCGTACGACCAGATGCTTGACACAAAGGGAAACACTGCTGTGTACCTGCTCTATGCTCACGCGCGACTTGAGAGCATCATGGCAAAAGCCAAGGCGGAGCACAACGTTGACGTGGACAAACTCGTCGAGAACAAAACTGAAGTGAAGATCACTCATCCTTCCGAGCGAAATCTGGTTCTGCATTTGCATGGATTCACTGATATGATCCTCGCCACTCTTGAAGATCTGTTTCCATTTCATGTTTGTGACTTCCTGTACAATTTGTCCAACGCAGCCTCTGAATTTGCAACCCAGTGCAAGGTTCTTGGCAGTCCGGAAATGGAATCCCGTCTTCTCCTGTGCAAAGCCACGACGATGGCTATGCGTGAATGCTTTGACTTAGTTGGGATCCGCCATGTGCAGCAAATCTAAGGCACTTGTTTGGAGTGTCAACGATTTCCTGTTTTGTGAACCAATTACCTTAAACAAAGGTACATCCTAACCGGCCATTTTCGACGAACACCACTTGCCGATAATGTTGTACTTTTTCGTTTCATTTCCGTTTATCATGGCATCGCTCTTCGTCTTTTTGTTGCTTTCCTTCGACGGATTGCCATTGCGGCCTTTCACTTCCTTCCGTCCATTCTTTCATACTGAATTCATTGTTAGGGATTGGGTACAGCGGAGCACATACCGAGTGTACGTCATAGAACGCACTCGGAGTAGAACCCAGTCCCAGTAACTACTGGAATGAAGACTACAGTGTGCAGTGTACTGTATCATGTGCCGTATGTGCATGAAAACAAAAAAATGAAAAACAAGACATGGCATGACAAGAAATGATGCGAAAGTCTTTAACGGAAACAGTACAGACCGAGTGGCCACAGCCAACGAGCATGATCAAACCAGAGGAGATTCACTCTCGTTTAAATCATAGGCGAGGCACCCGGAGCTAATTCACAACTCTACGAGGAAGAAAAGCAAAACTTTACGAAGGCGAACATTTGAATCACTGGAACGAGTACTCCGAGTAGTTGTACGATGGCAATGAGCGAAGCTGACGATAAAGCCGCTAGGAAGGCGAAGAAGGCCGAGATGAAAGAGGAGGCTCAAGCCCTCGGAATTAGCTACGAAGAGTTGAAGGCCCGAAAGAAGAAAGATGGAAAGAAGCGTGAGGCAACGTCGTTGTCCACCGACGAACACTCTCAAGACATGAAACGAATGAGAAAATGGTCGAAGGACTTGACGACAGAGGAAAACGTCAAGCGCAGAACGAGATCCATGGATCAGGCTGAAGAGAAGAAGATTGAATCGTCGATGTCACCGGACGCTTGGAGAGCGGAACACAGCATTACTCTGAAAGGACATGGAGCATCCGCCAATCAGGAGACTCCGGCTCCGTTTTTCCAATTTACAGATGCTCCTTTCTCCCAAACGATCCTACAGACAATCAAGCAAGCAGGATTCACCACGCCCTCCCACATTCAAGCACAGGCTTGGCCTATTGCAGTCACCGGGAAGGACATGATTTGCATTGCGAAGACGGGTTCTGGTAAGACATGTGGTTTCTTGCTGCCGTCATTCCACCAACATCTTCAGTCTCGCCTTGGAGTTGGAAAATCCGCACCTTCAAGGGACCCGATGATGCTTGTATTAGCACCCACTCGGGAACTGGCTGTTCAGATTCAGGAGGAGGCACAACGCTTCGGTCGACCAATTGGCATTCGCACTCTATGTTGTTTTGGAGGATCCCAAGTACCCACAGATTGCCGCTCTTCAGCGTGGAGTCGAGTGCGTCATTGCAACTCCTGGTCGATTGAATGATTTGCTTGAAATGAAGAAGGCTAACCTCAACAGTATCAAATATGTCGTATTGGACGAAGCTGACCGAATGCTCGTAAGTGACAACGTCGTGATTCCACCCTCAACACATCCGATGGATTGGTCTACTCCATTTCACATTGCTCACCCTTTCACTGTCCTCACTCTCAGGATATGGGATTCGAACCGCAAATTCGCACTATCTTAACACATGTGACCCAGCCGCACCAAACTCTCCTTTTCAGTGCAACCTGGCCGAAAGAAATACAACGCCTTGCGTTTGAGTTTCTCAAGGATCCTATTCAAATCAATGTTGGGGAAGTTAACGTGCTTGTTGCAAATAAAGATATTACGCAAGTTATCACTGTATGCGAGGAGCACCAGAAGTTTGACAAGCTCAAAGAAATCCTAAATAGCTTGATTGCTGAGGGTGAGGCGGAGGAAGCGTCCCAGGTCGCCCGCAAACTACCGACAAGGACGGAAAGAACCATGCCAAGGTTATAGTCTTTGTTGCCAAAGATCAGTTGTAACGACTTGTCGAACACGCTTTGGGATGATGGTTTTGCCGTTGACTGTCTGCACGGCGATCGCCCACAATGGGAACGTACGAAGGTCATGAATGCGTTCAAGAGTGGATCGCTCAAAATGCTCATTGCAACCGACGTCGCCGCACGTGGGCTTGATGTCAGGATGTTGGTGCCGTGGTGAACTTCGACATGCCTGCTGGAGTGAGTGCAGTTGAAGATTACGTTCACCGCATCGGGCGTACAGGTAGAGCAGGTGCGAAGGAAGGCATACATTCTTCACGTCAAAAGATCGCAAGGCTGCCACTCAGCTTGTTGAGGTTTTGACGAAGGCAGGACAGAAATTCCTAAGGAACTTGAAGCCATGGTTCCACGCTTCCACAGGGGGTCTGGTTTCGGTCGTGGCGGTGGTCGCGGATATGGAGGTGGGAGAGGTGGAGGATATAGTGGCGGTAGAGGTGGACGCGGATACATGGGGAGCGGCGGAGGTGGCTTTGGTCGTGGTGGCGGCAGAGGAGGATTCAGAAGATATTAGACGTAAGATTCCATCAAGTACCTGACAAGTGACCTACAAGTAGATCGATAGCACCATATATCTTTCGGAAAGTCCTCCTAGCGCAGCATGGCCTAGGCATGATACATCCCGCAGGGGAGGAGCGTATCGTTGATTCCGACGAGTTCATCAGATCAACGGTCTCGCCGAACTCGGAATGTACGATTTGGTGCAAGTAGCGAAGTTTAGCTTATAAATGGTTCTGCTTTCGACTACCCCTGACTTCAATGGATTCGCCCAATTTGAGAGTTGAAAAGTCCGCAGCAGCCTCGTCCGCAGCAGCCTTCAAAAGAAGGGGTGGTTCATCGTCGGACTCTTCAGCAAGTCGAAATGTCGCCCAATGAATCGCAATGGACTTCGTCGCTCGAATTTGTTGGTGAATCTTAACTGCTTCACTGGGATTACAATGCGAATCCGCCATAAAGAAACGAGGAGAGTATGCTCCGATAGGAAGTGCCGCCAGATCGAAGGGACCTAAACGCTGGCCGATTTGCGAAAAGAGTGGAAAAGGCTCTGGGAGGCCAGTGTCACCTCCGAAGAAAAACGCTTATCTTGTGAATCAACAACATAGGAGCACCAAAGCCGTTGGTTACGATCCCACATTGTTCGACAACTCCAGTGTTGGGTAGGAGCGCAAGTAACACTTAGAGGCGGTCTCCTGTATCGTCGACCAGCTGCGTCGACTGCCACCACTGCAATTCTTCAATGAGGTGTTCTTGACTTCACACTTTTCCATTAACCATTCCTTGATTCCAAGCGGAACAATCCACCGCCCAATCTTACTCTTTAGAGCAAAACAACTATTTCGATCTAGATGGTCATAATGATCATGTGTCAAGAGACATAAGTCAATAAATGGAAGATCATCCATGTCGCAAGCGGGCTGCAATTGTCGTTCGACACCGTTGAACGGAATAGGTAGCTGCAAAGGTGCGGCACGCTGAGAAAAGTGCGGGTCGGTCAGGATGGTGTACCCGCTGAGCTGCAACACACAAGTAGAGTGTGCAATCCAAGTAAAACGCATGGCGTTTGGGTCCTGAATATTAAAATCCACAGGCACGGTTTCGACGTGACTGTCTGAAGGCAAGACTGGCGCCTTGAATAGTCGTTGTAGGCGCCATGACAGAAATTCAAAGATGGGGTGACTCCCACTTGTCGATTCCGACGACCATGGATTGACAAAGCGACCAGCCTCATCTCTGGACGTTAAGGGATAGCCATCTGCGTCAAACCAATTGTCTCGGGAGTATTCCTTGATAGTGACTCGCTTCACAAGCATGTTTCTTAATCTGGTGCCCCATCGGCGGTACTTGATGGACATGGTATTTCGAGATGGCGGGCTGAGTTTAATGGTCCTTGTTCGCCGTCTAATTCTAGTCTTCGTATCACGATAGCGATCCCTTAGAAGCTTGACTAGAATCGTTCGTTTCTCGCGTCGATCGGTCAACCACAATTTCAAGTCAAGTTGTAATTCTTGGAAAGATTTTGGAAGAAATATGTACGTCCTCACCTGTCGTCCAATCACCAGCTTTGATGGGAATGCTAGATTACGAGTCTCGCGGTTGGCACTGACACTGACGTGCTTGCTTGGATTGAAGTTGCAGGTCATGAAGGCCCGACCAATGTTTTGACGATGAAGAGAAGGGATAAAACTCTTCGTATTACTCGGTCTACTTCCAAACGCATTTGAAGACTGTAGAGCACAACGTAGCATCACATTGCTGGAAGCCTGTGCCCACGTCCGCAACATATTTCGACTCGAATGCGTACTACTACTCCGAGTAATGAGCAACAGCCACTCTTCAAGGTTGACGGCTCACACTTGACATTGACTGTTGACTGTGGAAACACAAGTCGACGCTAGATGTCCTATCTGATAAGTGTCGACACTGTTCCCTCCAACTTCTTGAGGCCTTGCAATTTGCAGATAAAACAGTTGTTGAAACTTGAAACGTGTGCTGTCTGTAGTGTGTGCTAGTAGTATCTGGTACTAGTACAGTACTGTGTATTCATGAATATTGCATACTGATACTGTAGTATACAGTATACAGAGTACCAGACTCGGAGTACAAAAAACGGTTCAGACGTCCAGACGTATGCATATGCATACTCGTACAGGGTACAAAGTACGAGGTATGATACCGAATACAAGCATACTCCGATCTATGGCCTGCGCATAGAATAACGTTCGCGGGCTTCTACATCTAGTACATAGGGGTCTACTGGCGTCTGAAGTAATGTAGATTGTAGCTCATACATGTATGCTCATATGTGTTGAGATGTTCCAGATCTCTGCAACAGTACTTACACTTCTGGTGCGCAGTACCACGGTATTCCTACCAGCTAGTAGTTTGACAACACTATAAACCCTTGTTTGTTTTCCCTTCTGCAATGTTGTGACTACTTTAGATTACTCCTATCAATCCTCCCAGACCTCTTGGTCTTACCAAATTGATCTTGCTTCTTGGAAGTAACCTTCTTAGCCTTGTTCTTCACTTCAATCCATGCATTTTCATTAATTATTTTTCTCGCACCGTTGATTCCTTTCGTTTCGATCGTACCAGTTAATCTTGCATGTTGGACCTCATCCGTAGGAATTCGTATTCCATTTACGAATCCCGAATAAATATTCTTGAACGAATCTTCCAGATTTCGCACGACTGTCGGTCGTGCGTACTGCACTGTCATAGCAGTCCCGTTTCCACTGCTACTGTCGCTTGTCAGTAAACGCTTATCCTCGACATCCTCCCTCCAACATTCAAGATTCCCATTCCTGATTCTCGCTGCATGCTTCGTGTGCAATTTCTCGGGGCAGTTCTTATTCAGTATGTCCGCCGAGTTCTCTTCCGATCGTACGAACTGAACCTTTAAATAACCAGCTTCTTCAAGTTCTCGAATAAAGTGTGCTCTGACGTCAATATGCTTCGTCCTTGCTCCGACGTGTTGATTCTTCACTAAATAAATCGCTCCCAGATTGTCTTCATAAACACGCCCAACCAATTTCTCTTCCTTCGGGTATCTCATGACTTCGTCCAATAACATCATAATAAACTTGTTCTCACACGCTCCCTTCGCCAGGCTTATGTACTCAGCCTCCGTACTTGACAACGTAACCACATGTTGAGTTTTCGACTCCCAGTTCACCAACGTACCACCAAGTGTATGTAGCCCGGACGAAATGCTCTTGCGGTCATCAATGTTCTTCGCGTAATCCGAATCGACAAATGATATGGGCCTCAATTCCTTCGGTTTCCTGTACGTTAGACCTTCGTAGTACCTCGCCTTGATATGTCCCACTAAACGCTCTAGTGCTTTCCAGTGCTCGTCACCTGGATTAGACAAATGTTGTGCCAACTCTCGTGCAGGATTCGCCAAATCAGGTGCCAGCTTGGTCATCAGATACATAATCTTGCCAACAATCGAACGGTACTCGGTCATTCTCACAGGTTCTCCCTTGTTCTTGCTTAGGAATTTGTTTGGATATCCCGGGGTCTCAGCTTCCTTGATACTCCTTCCCACACTCGTCTCAAATGACTCAACAATTTCGTCCTCCAATTTTGTCATACTCGCAACAACGTAGCTCTCACCGTTATCGTCAGTTTTCCAGTCGTACCATACTCCAAGATGCTTCTTCAAACGTCCCAAGTCAGAGATATTGAACCGTTTCTTAAGTTCCGACTTAAACTTCTCAATCGTCTCTTTCTTACCAGCAAAACGTCATCCACGTGCACCACTGCCATCAGAGTTACTTCGCCCGCTGTATTCTTCCAGTAATAAAGGCACGGATCAACCAGACTCTGTATCATCTTCATGACTTGCGTCAAATATCTGAACAATGTCTTCATGAATAGGCGCGGAACGTCAACTCCTCCATACATAGGTCTTGTCAGCTTGATACAAAACTTCCTCCGTTCGTCTTCGGTAATAAATCCAAGTTCAACCATTCCTTCTGGCCATTCAGCAAATACTTCTCTGTCAGCTTCAAGTTCCGCATTTAGAAATGCTGCTTCGATGTCAATCATTTCCATGATCCAACCTTCACCCTGCCGGTACACTGCAACTGCAATCGTAGTTCGTACTGTTGTGTCTGTTGCAACCGGCGAGAAAACTCAGTGTAATCCACTCCTGGGATCATGACGTAGCCCTAAGTACGATCCGACTCTTGTATCGCAGTGACCCATCTTGCTCCTCCTTGATCTTGAATATCCATTTCACGGGTATAGGCTTGCGTCCTTTCAGCATCTCTCTGGGAAACTTCTTCCAGGCATCACGTGACAGAAAATTGTTGATTTCCACAATAGCTGACGGTTTCCACTTAACCCGTTCTTCCCATCCATCGCCTTACGAAACGTTTTCGGCTCTCCAGGATCCGATGATAAAGTCGCATTAAATGCAACTTGGTCCGTTCTTTGTTCGTACTCCAACTTCGTCGTCCTCGATTCTGATTGGTTCATCAATTCCAAGTCTCTTCATTTCGTTCTCCAGTCTCGTTACGCTTCGTTGCGGCCTCTCGGTTTGATCAATTTCGTCAACTTTGTCGTTCGTTTCGTTCTCCGCCATTTCTGGAGCATTTTCTCTCTGAGGAAGCTCAGGTAAGTCCTCCTCTTCCACACGCTCGTCGCTGTCATCAGTCTGGACCGAACGCGAGTCGTCGCTGTCGCTTTCGTCTTCAATAGCGGCAGCATCGTCGGTTTTTCGAACTTGGTCGTCGCGGTCGTCATCGCTTCGTTCGTCGATTTCTCCATCGATTCTCGGTCGTTCGTCGTCGTTGAAAGTCGCGTATCCGCGTGTATCCTCCGCTTATCCTCGATATCCTCCCTGCTTCAGACAATGGTGGACTCAGAGGACGTTGAACGACGGCAAGTTCCTCTTCATATTCGGGGATCAAATGAATTTCCTCGCTTGCGACCTCTCTTCTTGCTCAATTGGGGCCTCCTCCTCCAAAATCAACTCAGGTCGAAGACCTGAGTCAGGGTCAGTCTGATATCGTTGGCAGCGTTCGTCACGTCTGCCCAAACATGCACATCTCGTGTTTCCACGACCTTGCTTGTTACTGGATTGTACATACGGTACACATCCCTGGCGTGGTTTTCACCATAGCCAATCATCACCATGGGGGAACTCTTCTCCTTGAACTTCCCCTTCATGGTGGCCCTGTTTGTTACATAGCCAACCCTCCCAAACTGGATCAAATGAGGGTAAATGTTGCTCTTTTCACCATAGAAGAGCTCATCCGGAGGTACTGTACTGCGTGTATTTGGTAGCACATTACCCAGTAGTGCAGCGGTCTTTGTCGCTTCCGCCCACAACTTCGCTTGCATCTCTTTGTCCATGCTGCGGATCATCATAGCCAACGCACGCTTCGCGTCTCTCGAAAACATCCGTTCCACGACACCGTTATGCTGTGGTGTATGGGCAGTGTACTCCAACTGTATACCGTACTCTCCTTCGCAGATCTTACGTAGCTCGGACATATGTTCACCAGCATTGTCGCACCGAAGGTACTTCACAGGCTTTCCAGACGCCTTCAACTTGTCCAATAAGTCCTTCAGGAATTTTGTTATGACGTTTTCCTGGCACCGTAGAAATCCCAGGACTTTCTCGTTTTGTCATCCACAAACTTGAACCAGTAGCGTGACCCCATGACTGTTTCGAATAAGGGCCACTTGTGTCCATGTAAAGTCGTTCTCCTGGTTTGTCCGCTGTCACCTTAGTAGTTTTGTTTGTTCTCTTTGGGTCGCCTTCGCTCGTGCACATCCGTCGCAAACGGACATTTTTCCTGTCGCAATAATTTCGAGCGCCTTCAGCGTTTCCCGCACCACTCTCCGTTGCGTGACCGAATTTTTGATGAGCTTCATTGATGTCCATGTACTGTTTTCGCTCTTTCTTCTCCATTTCTTCGTCTTTTTCGACAATTCCTTCGACGTTAAACGCCTCTCGTTCTCCTTTGATACGAGATGCAATCAGATACGCCATTCCATCTGAGCCCGTTTCGAATTCCAGCATCTCCCGCGACTCATTAAAAATCTTTGATCCTTCTTTTCCAGCCACAAACTCATTTCCTTTCTCTGTAAGTCGGCCAACACTGATCAAATTCTTCGCAAAACCCGACAACCATCACATCTTCCAACTTCAGCTTCTTTCCTGAGCTTTTCTGTTCCAGGGTCAAATCTCCAATTGCAATTGCTTTCATGGTTTCATTGTTTCCAACTCTGACATGCTCACCTTCAGTTGCTGTCTTCAAGTTAGTCATCATCTTGGTGTTAATGGAGACATGAGTTGTTGCTCCAGAGTCAACAAGCCAACTTTCATGCCCACTCTCAGTGACAGGAGACATGAATTTCTTGAATTAGTAGCAAAACTTGCTCGTCCCACATCCACTCTGCGCCTTGACTCGATTTATCCATCCGGTACTGATTCCTCTTGCGCCTCGTTAATAAACTCAGTGTTCTCGACCTTTCTCTCAGCTTCAGACTCTCCTGTCTTGCTTTCCTCATAATGATTTTGTCTTCCTTGTGATCGATGACTTCCTCTCCAGCTTCGGGCTCCTGCGCCTTGCTTTCTTCATACTCCAGATTGTCTTCTGCGACATCTTCGATTTTCTCTTCAACTTTGTCTTCGTCATCTTCGTCGTCACTCGTTTCGCACATATCAGCCCAACTCATAGTACTTGGCTTCTTCTTCCCTTTGAACTTTCACCTTGGCTTGCTCGTCGCCTCTCGGTTTCCACTTAAACTCTCGAATGTCCTTCAACACTGCTCTCTTTGTATTGTTGTACTCAGCAATCTCCTGCAATAACTCCATTGCAAACTTGTCCGTGTCAAAGTAGTAGTCCTTCGTAGACTCTACGTTCCTCTTGACGTCATCCTCCCGGCTCAGCTCCTCGGATTGTCATACCAACAAACATACCGGACTCTTCCTTCTTTGGACATTCCTTCGCAATGTGCCCGAAAGCTCCACAGTTGTAACACTTGACCTTCAATTTTGCGTTTTCTCGTTCTCCGTTGTTGTTGTTGTTGCTGTTCGTTCGGCATTCTCTTGCACGATGGCCTTGCTTTCCACACTTGTTGCACTTGCCTTGAACGCACGCCAGCCTCCTTTTCCGCTTGATGTGTTGAGCGCCAGGTGCTTGCCTTTCTCTTTCTCTCGTCCTTCTTGATTTTCGCGAGTTTGCCGATTTTTGAACGGCTCAACAAACATCTGATAATGGACCAGGATCTCCGAAACAAAGTCCTTGTGGGTGAAATCTTTCGACCCAATCTTGCCATTGAGCGACGCAATAACCGACTCGTACCTTCGTTTGGGCAATCGCGCCAAAATAGTCGCTTCCATCTGCTCGTCGCTGCGCCTCGTTCCATTTTCGCATTTTTCGACCTCCCGATTCAATCGCTCCATCTCCATGATCCAGAGGTGCGGATCGTCCAAATCTGACTTCATGTAACACTTCTCCAACATGGTCGTTGCCTTCACCAAGTCCCTTGTCTTCTTCGAATCGTAGCGGTCCTTCAACGCTTGATACATCGCGAACGCAGTTTCGTGAGATTCGATGATAGCGAACGCGTCCCCTCGACAGGACATAATCAGGAAATGTTTCGCCTCGTCGTCTTGGCGAATCAGCTCTTCCTCTTCGTCAGTTCGCTCGGCCTTTATCGCCAGGCTCGGCGACACGCGGTCCTCCAGGAGTCGCTTGAAACCTTTCGTGGCGGCGAAGACCTCGGCTTTCATGAAAAATTCGCGGGGTTCCATTCCCCTTTCGTAGTGTCCGTCCCACTGAAGGGAATCACTTTGATCGACTCCAGGGTTGCTCCAGCCTTCTTCGCTTCGCTCATCCTTGCGTAGTCGTCTCTCGTTCGACCTTAACTTCCCACAAACAATCGTTTTTAAAAACGTGTTGAGATGTTCCAGATCTCTGCAACAGTACTTACACTTCGGTGCGCAGTACCACGGTAAATCTACCAGCTAGTAGTTTGACAACACTATAAACCCTTGTTTGTTTTCCTTCTGCAATGTTGTGACTACTTTAGATTACTCCTATCAATCCTCCCAGACCTCTTGGTCTTACCAAATTGATCTTGCTTCTTGAAGTAACCTTCTTAGCCTTGTTCTTCACTTCAATCCATGCATTTTCATTAATTATTTTCTCGCACCGTTGATTCCTTTCGTTTCGATCGTACCAGTTAATCTTGCATGTTGGACCTCATCCGTAGGAATTCGTATTCCATTTACGAATCCCGAATAAATATTCTTGAACGAATCTTCCAGATTTCGCACGACTGTCGGTCGTGCGTACTGCACTGTCATAGCAGTCCCGTTTCCACTGCTACTGTCGCTTGTCAGTAAACGCTTATCCTCGACACATATGCATGTCATATGCATACATAGAAATCATCGTCAAACCTTGTTGGATCGGGACTTCACTTGCATCACGGACTTCAAATGTACCACTATGGAGAAATTCACATACACTATTACTCTACTAGATGCGATTCATTCATTGGCTTCCGAGTTTACTGCTCCCGCTCTGTTCTGTATTGGCAGCGACGCCAGACGCCCAGGTCGGCGGGGGATTGCGTGATGTTGTAGATGATGCGGTCGATGACATACTTGAAGGAGTCCAGCAGGTTGGATCGTTTCTGCGAGAAGAAGTCCATCGCACATTCCTTGCTGGCAACATACTCCCAACACTCAACAAACTGTTCATCACCCCTGAAAAGTTCCAACGGATCATCACTACGGTGGGAGAAGTGTCAGATTGGCAAGATGTTTTCTTCCTCCTCACGCTAGCGTTCGGGGTCGTGCCACTCGTACGCCTACCCTACAATTCGATCGTCAAGGGGATGAAAAAGTTTGAGGATTCACTATATCATGTTGTAGCAGACAACTTGCAGCAAGTATCAAGAATTGCGCTCGTATGTTATCTGGTGGATCTTCTCAAGGTTGTTGTTATTGAAATGGGATTTGGCTGGGAGATGTTACCTCATATTCCGAATCTCTTTGCAAAGTTTGTGTACACCATCTGGTTCGCCCGACGACTTGGAGTGTTGAAGAAGTGGTTTCTCTGCAATGCGTGGAAGAAGCGACCGGATCAATTGGGAAGAATGGAGCTCATTGATCACCTTGCGGACGCCGTCATTGTTTTGCTCGTCGGACTTTCACTTGCCGACCAATTCAAAAATGAGTTTGGTTTCGCATTAAAGTCCCTTTTTGCTCTCGGTTCAGTTGGTACATTGGTCTTCTCCCTGGCGTCACAGGGTA
The DNA here is from genome assembly GCA_022925895.1 of Fragilaria crotonensis. Classification (NCBI taxonomy): domain Eukaryota; phylum Bacillariophyta; class Fragilariophyceae; order Fragilariales; family Fragilariaceae; genus Fragilaria; species Fragilaria crotonensis. The sequence goes on along the minus strand of JAKSYS010000692.1, from coordinate 3,925 downwards.
TCGTGGCAAATCTCATGAATGGACTTTTGCTGGCTGCGAGTGATCGAGTTTACGAAGGTGATTCTGTCCTCTTTGGAAACGGAATCGAAGGGGTTGTCGTGGACTTGGGGTGGCTTGAAACACATGTTAGACAAAACGACGAAATCATGCTTACCGTCCCCAACTCAGATCTTGCTTCTGAACGATTGAGCAACCTAAGTCGCTTGACCAAATGCCAAGTACGGCAAGTTCTGAGGATCGACTACAAGGACGTGAAAAAGCTTCCGAAGCTATGCGATGATATCAAATCTGAAATCAGAGCAAGCTGCCCCGCCCTCATTGCTGATGGATCTCGGCCTTTCCGAGCTCATTGGGTTGGATACGAAGATTTGTCTCTCAATGTGGTCGTGGAGGCACACTTTGCCATTCGTCCACTTGGCGATGGTTATTGGGACAATCGACAAAAGGTACTAGAAGCAATCAATCGAGCAGTAGAAAAGAATGATGTGACGTTCGTCACGACGGACTGATGCTGAAGAGCGCACTCGGTATCAGGCGACTATGATTGCCTATCGAACAAAATAGACTAGAAGATTATGAACCGATAAAGCTAGCAACAGTGCAGGTAGAAAGAGAAGGAGCGGTCATAGTCACGCGAACCCAACGCATTCAGGATTGCGGATCAAGGGATGTGATTGTTCTTGCCTCGTTATTGTTTATTGTATAGTAGGATCTTTGTCTTAAGCTCATGATTTTTATGATTGTCGCACGAACATCAATTCGGTGCAAATTTGAAATACCGAAAATACCAGTAGTTTTTCATCTACCGGTACCAGGTACTGTAGTACTTAAACGCTACCGGTCGGGCGTACTCCAAGAAATGACATGACGTTAAAAATCGCGGCCTCAGCGCCCACCGCCACAATCCAAGCAGCCTGATCAAGGCCGTGTTGCAGCATTGAACGTGAGGCCTGTTTACTCACAACCAGACATACCTGTGCTTCCACTTGTGCCACCCATCGTTTTCCATCAACAAGAGAGACTGTCGTCACCACACTTTTGTGAGCTGTTTCATACTTCCATCTTCCTTCAGATATCGCCATGTCAGAACAAGCAACACCTCCGGAAATGAAGAAGCTTCCAACACCAACACGGATGCTTTGCTGCGAAACGGTTTCTTCAACCGGGCATTGTATCGATACAATTTATGGACTGGACTTTACATGCTGGAGCAGCATGAGCGTATTTTCTTTCATATCTTCGGTTGGCTTTTCCTGACATCGCTCTTTCTTTACGTTGGCGTCTTTGTGAATGGGTTTATAGACGGATTCAGGACTGCGATAGTGGAAGTCAACTAAACATATTTAATGGAAGTTGGAAGCACATTTGTAGTACTGGAGTATAATCTAGTACTTCACACTTAATACCGTTTACAAAGCTAGCGTAGTTTGACGTGACGCTCACCTGAATTATGATATTCGTCCGTCGTAGCAGATCATCTATGCACTATGCCACATGTGACATGTAGATAAACTATTGTTTGCAGTCTGAACCCTTATTTCTTTAGCAATGCTATCGTCAATAATAGTACATTGTCAGGGTGTAGCATGTCCGCAATAGGAATAGCTTGCGATGCCCTGTACACCAGCTCAATGTTTTCCGGTGTAGCCATAAGATGCACCATCCCCAAACATTGAATGGAGTTCCGAATCCTTGCAATCTTCTGGCGCTCATCCAACAATACCGAGGTTTTTGCGTGTTGGAGTTTCATTTTCTCTTGGTGCTCCGCCAATTGAGCATCCTCTGACTTTGGAAATGACCGTTGAATCCAAATGTAGCCATTCATCCCCAGTAGTAATGTAATGCCATCAAAATCGCAAAAATGGTTCTTGCGTCGCGCAATTAACGACGGTGGAACGACAACTAAGCATCCGTTCTCAACCTTTCCGTATTTCAACGACCTAGTGTGTAACATCAACGTTCGTCTTGATGCATGTTGTGCACCTCAGCAGTGACCAGATCGCCTTCTTGAAACAATAGCCGCATTTCCTCGAATCCTCCTGTGTCCGTACTCTCTGCACTCCACCCGGCAGGTGCACACCACTCAAGGGCAAGACAGCGTCTCGACAAGAGTCCAATCTCTACCTTCCACCTCGTTGCTTGGATCCCTACAACTCGTCCCACGACCAAATCTCCTACTTGACCTTGGTAAAGATTTGAGGCCACAGGAATAACGCTCACAAGCTTATTGACTCGCTCCACGTGTCCACACACGCTTGCAACAAGGCGTTCCGTGTCGTTGAGCTTTTCAACGTAAGTTCCATGACCGCGAAGGAAGTCATCGCCTTCAGCTATTACTTGGCCGGGAACTACCAAATGAGTTGTCATTGTCAAGTCTAGATACTCGATGCCTGATAGATTGGAGAGATCAAGAGTACTCAGTGCAAGAACGAAATAACTGTAGACCAACTACACTGAAGTACAAATTGTTGTATAGCTGCAGATTCTTCAGCACATCTCGATTTTCTTGTCTTCCGATGGCCGATGGTGGAGAATGGAGAGGGGGCAGAAGGTGTGTGTAGTGTGTACGTGTGTACGTGTGTACTCGAGTACTGAGTACTACATAGGAGTACAGTACAGTATTCAAGTATTCACAAAATTCATACTCCAGTACTGAATTATCGGTAGTACATTACAGTACTTCATAGTCAGAGAGAAGAGGTTGATGCGTAATGCGTACCACAGGTAGGAGTACAGTACTCGAGTACCAGTTGCTTGTTCTTGTACTGTACAGTATCAGAGTACAATGTCTGGATTTCTGGAGTGCTGGTACTAAAAAATACTACTACTTGTACCAGGTACAAGTACGAAGGTAGTCTAGTACTACCGGCTACTAGTACCGGATTAGTACTTAGTAATTAGTAATACTCGTTTAACGGCCGCAGACATATGGCTGGTTTCACCCTCGACCCTCGCGAGGTAGATCATGGTACTTTTTGTACAGCAATCCAATAAAATCTATATTAAATTTTTCGTTGACATCATCCGCATTTTGTGCTTCGCAGATCTTTCTAAGCACATATCACAAAATCTGAGTAGGAGCATACTAAAAGTGCTGTTACAATCCGCTGCTCATGATGCCATCCTTTCCTCTCTCAATTCGGCCTTCACAAATCCTTGGTCGAAGTCAAGTGCACACCGGTGTGTCTTGAATTGCTTCATCAGCCTCTCAATCTCTTTGTATAAGAGCTGCTGTTTGTGGGATATGTGAATGGAAGGAACATGTCCTTCATCAGCAGCATTCGGATCCTCCTCTCGGTGCGAAGGTGGTAGTAAGTACATATGTAAGCTCGCGCCCTTGCTGCAAACTTACTAACTCTTTCTTTTGTCAAGACCGTTTCAGGACAAATACATTTCTTGACAAGCTTAATGAAATTGGCTCGTCCTTTCTTTTCACGAAGTGGTGTAGCTCGCATTTTTGCCTTGGCATGGGCCCATTTGTATTTGATTCCCTCTCCGGCGAACTCGCAGTGGAACTTCGGAGTAAAGATCACCTTCGATCCAAGTTGGCTTCCTAAATGCTGCAAAGCAGTCTCCTCTTCTTGAAAGTCTGTGCAACTGCCCATTAAGTATCGAAGGGATGAAGGTTCGTCCATCCTGCCGGTATGGTCTGTTTTGCCTTTAAGCGAATAGAATGAAGTGTTGAATGACTTGCCCGACTTGTCCAATTTTGAGCACTTGCTAGGGTCGATCCATCCTCGTTCCCATAGAATTTGGAGAAGCCCCTTTGATTTTCCTTGCCATCCTTCGATGGTATGAACCTTCCGTTGTTGGAGAGCGATACCGTGTTGAACTGCAAATACCTTGAGTTCGTTGACTGGCCGAGCAGAATCGACATCGATACCTGCATCCTTGAGGGGCTAGTGCTAGTTGAGCCCTGGTTCTG
>JAKSYS010000691.1:0-32911 GCA_022925895.1 Fragilaria crotonensis | reverse complement strand
ATTAAGCATTAACCCATGTAACTCGCTTATTAATGAAAGTGTACGCCGTAAATGAATGATATGACGGTGCAAGTACCCAGTCTGGTACTGTAGTATTCTCTCTAGAGTAGGGACACCGTTACAGTAGGTCCAAGTATTAGTTACTCTATTCATACGAGGTACAAGTACTGGCTTGGTACAGGTTGTTGTACTCAAGTTACGCAGTTCGATGTCCAGTGTATTGGGAAGTTAGAAGTGAATGAGCTCCCACCTATCTCTAATACATCTTAGGTCACGACGACACGATTTGAGACCGTGACAAGAAGACTTATCGGCCCACGAACGAGGCGCATTTGGCTCACCCGACTCCTTCCAGAACCTCGCATCGATCGCACATACTACAGTACGTCGTAAATGAGTTAGTCCTGGTATCATTCTTTCCCTGGTAGGCATCGTAGAGATCGCTTCAGCCCCTCCACTCATAAAAGCCTTTGAATCTGCTTTCTTCATTTATGACGGACCACAGTACTGAGGAGAAGCTTTCGTAGCTCTCGAACTTGGGAAGGTACAAGCGACGTGCGCAGTGTTTGCCCTTGGCAGACAGTTATCTCTCAAGGGCAAGAACTCTCCAGAAGGTGATAAAATCGGAACAACTTCGATCTCACCTGGGTGAGAATAGGCACACTCGTGACAAAGTTGAGGAACTGGCGCCGTTGGGTTGGTGTGCTCTCAAGAGAGTCTTACTGAGAAAGCCGATAGTCGGCGACGATGAAGCGAATCGTCGACTGAGTCGCACCACCTTCACCTCCGATAGCTGCGACACCCACCAACGCCTCCGTTGCACCTTTCGCGAGTCCATCTTGAAAAGTCTTCTGATATCCTCTTCATTCCATTGATCTACATTGTCGCTGCCACCGCACACATCCCGTTGTAGTTCAGACACTGTGAACAGTCGAAGGTACGTGGTCGGAAAGAAGTCATCGACGCCTTCTCGAAATGCCTTAGCTTGCTCAATCACTCCATCAACGAGAATGAATTGCTTCGCTAGCCTTACCCATTCGCGAACGTTGAATATGTTCACCTCACGTTCATGTCCGTTGGTGCAAAGTGGCGTGGCCAGAGGGCCTTGAGAAGAGTCCAGAGGATCAACAAAAGTTTTTCCTTCCATGTATTCCTCAAACGAGCATTCGTAGGACTTTCCGAAGCCTGTCTGCGCGAATTTGGGATTCGCGGCTACCTCGGCATAGCGCTTCGCCGTCTCGGATTCGGAGAGGTTCATGGCATCAATTACATCAAGTTCTGTGCATATATGCTGCTCAACGGCATAAACTTCACCGCCAAGAAATCCTGGTCTTGGCAGATCTAGAGAAACGAGACCTTGAAGCGAGTCACAGGCCCGCCTTCGACTAGCCCCACCGTCAGCTTCCCTTGCGAACGTGCTCCCGGTTGTTGGCGTGTTCTCTTCCAGACTATATTCATCAGTAGCGTCATCTTCTACCGGTCGCGAGGCTGTGCAATCTGGCGTTTTTTTTGCACAACCTCGGGGAGTCCCATATTCCGCATTGTTTTCCAGTGATGCATCTCCGCGACCTTCAGCGTAAATTTGCACTAATCTAAGGAATGAACAGCTTAAGGGTAAAGGGAACATGAAGCGCTCTCGAAGTGCACACGCGAAGACCCGACCCATGAACCGGAATTGTTCTTTGACGGCCTCCATCTGGGGATCGTCCTGCGACAATGGTCGTGGATAGACACCAGGTGTACTTCGTGAATTCGCTCTTGGAGTAGGGATTACCACCTTACCTGTGGAATCGAGATCGGGAATCCAAAGTGGAAGCCGTGAAGACTGTTCATCCAGATCCACATTTGTTGGCGTGAACGGGTACGTCTGCATTGACGACCCAAAATCAGGAGGACACGATGGACGATGGGTTGAGGGCGAAACATGCTGACAGCATAATAAAGCTTCGGCAACATCAGCGAAAAATCCCCTTGTTACACCTGCCTCGTCTCCAGACGCCGCATCGAATCCTGATTCGCCGCTGAAACGTATTTCCAGACGCCGCTGTCGGATCATGCTGTCACCAGCGTATCGTTCCATTACTGTTGCGGCATCAGAGAGGAGTTTGTCTCGCCTTACGGCAGCTTTGGCACACTGGAGTGACCGCTCGCGCCACCCTTGGGCTCGAAAAGCCGCATGGACCCTAGCCCCAAGGGCTTCTTCCATTCCGTATAACTCATCTGCTTGCAATTGCAGGGCAGTTGGATCTTCCGCTCCGCCAGAAAATGCTTCGCTGACAAGCTCAACAGCGCGTCCCCTTAATGCAGTCATTCGCTGTCTCAACGGGCCAACATTGACCTTCGCCTCCTGTAACCTCATCGCAGCACGAGACACTCCGAAAGCTGTGCGTTCGAGAAGCTGGCGTCTTGAATCATAGCTAAAGAGGCGCGGAGCCAGAGATGGTAACTCAGTGCACCAAGGAGGCAGTACTCCACTTACAACGGCGAGGCTCTGGTCCAGCTGGGCGGATAGCTTGTCAGTGAGAGATCGCGATTCGAGCGAAGCCTCCACTACGTCGAACACAAGCGATTGCCTGTTTTGGATCGGTCGATAGCCCCAGCAGCCGATGTCCTTTCGTGAACATATCTACCAATTGAATCAATCATCTGCATACAATTCAAAGTCATTGTTTCAGCCTCGTCGGTCCAGGATGGAGAGGGGTGGATTTCCTCCAATACATCACCCATTTCAAGCATTCTTTGTAGATGCGAACCATGCGAGGATCGAGATTCTAAAGCCGTTCTCCCAGCGCGTCCGAAAATTTGAGAATCCATCAGGTTTTTGTCGGCAATTTCAAAACGAGAAGCGGCCCTTTTCATGTCTAGACTGAAGTATAGCACAACTTTGTGGTCGGCGTTCAGCCTTTCAGAATCGTGGTGGTTCATCTTCTCTGACAGTTGCTGAAATGCTGAGACGAGAGTAATGTCGCGCGATCCGAGGTCGTAGGAAGGCTTACTATCATTCACACCGAAAAGGAAACGAAACTGAGGAGACTTCTCGACATGAGAGGCTGAAATCACAATTTTGGTGTCAATCCCGGCGACGCTGCACTTGATGGTGGACTTCTCAGAGTTCACCCCGTTGTTTCCGCTGCTGACGTTTAGATCAATCGGAGACAACTGGTCTAGTAGAGAGAGAGCAGACCAGCTTCGCTTTAAGACTCCGATTTCTGAGGCTTGTGAATGACCGGTATCTTCATCACCACTCGCAAGGCTTCGCAGAGCGATCATTCGAAAAGATCGATCCCTAGAACTGGCAGCAACCCTCTCGCTCAGCGAGCGAACACGTGACGATCGACTTTCGCTTGCGAGTCCGCACTTGAGATCATGATGAGGTATCGCTCTGATCACCTCCCCAGAATCTGAAACCAAGTCATATTCGAAGGCGTGTCGACTTGACGAACTGGCGGGGGAGCAGCCAATAATAGTGTACGCCTTCGATCCTTTTTCAACTCTGGTTCCACGTGGTAATGCAGACGGAGGAAAGGAAACGGGCACAACATCTGAGGGCGCCGAGACTTGAGCACGCTCTCAACGATGAACTTGTAATCGTCTCTTTCGGCGTTCTTAAGCGCTGAAGAACCATGAACGTTTTGCAGCCAACCAAGACATTCTTCGCTGCTGTCGATTCGAAGTATTCAGACAAGTTTTGATTATCAGGATCAAGCTCGCGCAGGTTACTAGCACCGACTTCGCCAAGGTTTTGGTTGCGTACTTGATTCTGTGAACTCCAATTTCTGGATCAAAATCAATAACTTGTCCGAGGCGGAAATCCTCAGAATCCCAAAAGAGCTGCCCGTTAGGCGGTTGCGACTTTCGGCGATGATCGCTTTATCTTCCGCAAGCCTAGAGTGCAAGACATTGGTCAAAACGACTATTGGTATGTCCACTTCTCGAAGACCCAACACCTCTGGCAATATGAAACAAAAGAAGCATCGCGACAAGCAGCAGAGCGAAGAAGATGATCTTTCAAACATGATAGCTGCATCAGAGGTTCACAATTCACGACGAATGGCTGATCGTACTGGATCACTTCGATTGTCAAGGTTTCGTCAAGGACCGGAGGTCATCGCTCGTTTCTTTAGTCCCAGTTAAAATGACTTTTGACCGGGGCAACTTTTCAAAGAAGGAAAGCAGAACATGCAGGCGCCGTAGGATCTCAGGAGTGTGTTGTTTAATGCGAGTCGGGATTTCTCCCTCAGTCGCGGCGTTTGGATCAACATTTCGGTCGCCTCTTGGCACGAATTGGTCACCTTGTTTACGCTCATTATCAGATACCTCAACTTCAAAACGCTTAACAACAGGTTGGACGATCAGAGTGGTAATGAATTTGTCGATAAAACAAGGGCGATTGCGAATTTGTTCGAAATTGAGGCTTCCGTTTCTTCATGGGGATCGTACTGGGATACTGGTGGTGTGCTGACTACGCTAGAATCCCCGCACAACGCTTCCACAAGAACAGGCAGAATGTGATTGGAAAACTCAAACATTGTCAAGGCGCCAGCCGAAGCAAGCTGCGCGGCAAGGTCCTGCAATACATCAACATCTAGTGCTTTGATACGGGCCGATGTCGTTTGCAGTGACCAGTCTTTCGCAGAAAGTTGCGCCTTCGACGAATCGATATTGTCACACTTCTGGAAGTCAATGGCAGGGCGCATTCACGAGAAATCAGCTGCACATACTTCCATTTCACAATCCCTCCTTCCCTCACATCTATACAATCTTCGCAGGCATCCCAATCACACTCACGGCAACCATGCATAGAAACCCCCGATCGACGCCGTTTCCACAAAGGTCACATCGAAACGAGGAATGTCGAGTGAGGTGAAGTTCAGCAGGATGGCACTTGGGACAGAGAACCACGCCAGAAGAAACTAAGGCGTTTACCTCCGGCTCTCGGGCTGCAACGTGATGCGGTGAAAATCTTCTAGCGTCCGAAGTCAATGATTTGTTGATATCGCGAAGCGCTTCGAGTCGTTTCGACGACTGGTGTTGGTGAAATGCTATCAAATCAGAAACTCCGAAGCGATGAAGGGTAACGGCAACATCCTTCAACGACGCCACTTTGAGGAGGATCGACGTCAGACTTAAACCTAAAGCGATATCTTCGACTTCTTTTGTCCATAACAGTCCTTCTACCAAACGAAGGTAGTTAGTCAAAGGGCAGTCACTGATATCTTGGCAAGCTTTGAACAAACGGCAGGCAAGCGTATCGCCTGGAATGGAGAAAAGCAAGGCTTCGGATGATGCGATGTCTGACGGGGCAGAATCAGCGTCGGTTCGCAAGGATTGTTTGTCCGGAAAAATGTTGACTCTACCGCTCTCGGCATCGCCAGGGCTCTTAGGTTTCGCCTGACCAGGACGAATAGACGAAGACGCTGTGCATTTCAACCGATTGAGATGCAACTCTCGCAACAGAACCCTTCCCACAAGACTTTGCACAATGCAGCGATAGATGTGTACTTTCGGGGCAAGCGAGCATCTACATTCGATTCCAAATTGAATCAGTTCCCGCACTGCCTTCAATAGGAATTCTTCGCCTTCGAGACGAAGGCACAACTCCTGATCTTTCTGCCTCTTTCTTGCATTTTCAATCGTATCTACTATCGCATGTGAACATGCCTCGCTGTTCACTACACCGTCCACAAACATGTGCTCTTGCAATACTCGGGAAAGCGAGTTCTTCTGTCCGAGATAAGCGGCCAACTTGATGGTTTCGTCGTCGACAACAGCTCCATTCCGCATAAGGTAAGAGACGATGGCTGTCGAACAACCAAGGTGGATGGCAAGAGCAAAGCGGCATGCCATCTTCATCCCGAGCATTCACGAGGGACGATGCAGTCGAAGTGGAACCCTTTTTCCTCTTCGCAGTTTCCACCACTCTATGAAACCATGAAAAGTGATTTGACATAATGCCATTTGCAATTGCAGATTTCGTGGCTGTATTCAGAACGGGAGCGCCACGTCGGGCATCTTCTCCTGGAGTTAGCGCCTCAAATCCGCCTCTCCTGATCGCTTGTAGCTCTGAGGAATACAGCGACAGAGGATCTGGTAACCAACGCGGCGTGCCTTCACTGGAGAAACTAGGTTCATCGCTGCATGTTGTCCCGGTAAGTTGATAGTGACGTTCGTCAGCTTGTTGACATTCGTTTGTCTGAGGGCGTCTCCTCGTTGAAGACCTCAGCTGGTCGTCTACGCTCAGATCTTGCGACTGACTTTTGCCATCGCTTCCTGGCGCGTTGAAAGAGTCGCCGTCAGTTGATGAGGGTGCCATGGAACGCAGATGTATTTCACTCAAGAAACGAGAATTCGGAGAAGGCCTGGCGCGTGTGCATTGCAGATTCTGAGATTCAGCACTTCCCGCCGCCTTCTGGTAGAGATGTCTCGCAGCAACCGACAAGAGATACCCCAGTGCGGCAACTGCAGGCAATAGATTTGTCAGATCATCATTGTTTCGCACCAATTCTCTTCCGAATGCTATCGCCTCTAGCACTGAGTCTGCCAAACCAGATGCAAATACCCGAGCAAGCGCCCCTTTACCCTTGTCGCATTCGTTCGCGATCGATTCGATGGCCTGCACATCAAGTCTTGAAATAGACACAATGTCACGCGGAATCGACTGTGAACCTGCTCCATCATCGACTCCGTTCGACTTGTCAGAATCATGGGGAACCTCCGGTTCATCAACCATTTGTGAGAACCCCGCGTGAACGAGATCCGTGACCTTCACGCGATGAAAGCGAGACACCCGATCGTCGCTCGCACTGCTCTCTATACCAACGCCAAGCCCAAAGAGGCTATCAACAAACTCAACACAAACAATCCCTGCTCCTCGGTCAGGTATCACCACATGCGATCCTGCGAGTGATGATGGCGGAACGATTCTGCCAACAGTGGGGACGTTTACTACTGCAAGAGGGTTGTTTCGCGATGCATCTTGTGTGCATGAAAAATGGGCAGATGGGAACACGATATCACCTACGGCCCAGGACGATTCTGTCACTGGTTTACCCCACAGAGGGGTGAGCGTAAGGTGATCGAATCCATGCGATCTTAGCATTCGTTGAATGAACCAAATAGCAGGGGTCGCGATCAAGCCCGACTTTTCAGCTGAGAGTGTCTGCGGTTGATACCACCATCTCCTTCCGTTGTAGAGAACACGAATCGAATGCCTAAGAATTGCGTTCGTGTAAGAACAATGTGTTGCAATCCCTCTTGTAAGGTAAGAGGTGGTACTCACCTTTCTCCGTTTGAACCTTGTTGAACTTCAACCACCTGTCCCCGGTCACCAGGAACCATAGGTCCTCGAGACGCATCGCCATACTTTTCATACCCTTCCACCAACTCCACAACATCACAATCTGCGTGAAACACGCCATTGAGCTTTCGAAGACACTTTGGTGACAAATGAGTTTCTGCACTTACTGAACTGCTCTCGGCTGGGATTTTCCAATTGAATGGACCTCGAGACATCAAAGACCTCGCTAAAGAAGATCTCATCTTCCGTGAAGATCGCACTCACCACTTCCGGAAGTCATCGACAAAACGAAAACATCGGCGTACAGACAGTTTGCATCATCTGCCTTCCTTTCGATTAAATCCGCCAAATTCTTAAGTTTCAAGCCAGATCTATACCAAAGCCTTGCAGCTACAACCACCGGTAGGCCACTTTCGGGCTGATCAGGGTCCTCATATAATGAAAAGACATGCCGCAGAGCAGTCTCGAGACGCTCCGTTGGCTTGCCCCCACGAACAAGCATTTGTCGTTGCTTTCCTAGCTCAATGTGCCGAGCCCTTTCCTTCTCTATCTTCCTTTGCTTCGCAACACATTCATGTTGTTGTAGACTACGTGTGCGTGGTGAGTAGCATCAGACGGCAGTAGACATCGTAATTCTGTGATTTCAGATGACAACTTACCTCAAAACTGGAATACCATCAAGTCCAGTAATGGCGACCATAGCTCCAGCATTGAAAGGAACAGCCACCGGATACAATACTCCAGACCTCGGAACATTCTTGACCAGGGTGCCAAGGATATCACCATCACGCCAGAATGTCAAAGTACGGCTCTCCGTATCGACGACAACCGTTATCGTTTCAAGACACCCGTATAGCACATTGTCTTCGTTCCGCGCCACTTGCCTGCCGTTCATCTCAACTCCTTGGTGAGGTCTTTGCGATCCTCGCATCGAGATAGTGTCAGTAGAACCGCCTTCGTATTTGTTACCATTGTCATCAATGCCCCAAAAGAGCGACGACTGTTGCAAGGAATTTCGTTCGTCAAAGGACGAAAACGAACTTGTTGTCACGCCAACCAAGTACCCACCACCAAGGGACTTTCCAGTTTCACGAAAAGGGCGTTTGAACGCGACGCGAAAACCAATGGCTTTACGGCGAAGAGGTCTTCCATTGGACAGAGTATTTACACGGGGAATATGTTGCGCAGTCCTGATCGATTTTCCTTCCGAGGCTCCAACCGGCAAGGTGGCGATATTTAGGAATTCATCGCCGACAATTAAACAATTTTCTGTCCTATGCATACCTAAATTGATAGGCGCTTCCCAGTGAGGATTGAAAAGGGACGCATTCTCTGTCGCGATCTCCAACAGTTCATCAGGAGGAACCAATGGGCTTGATATGACATCGAGTCCAAAAGGGATGGCTTCAACGGAACGAATCATCATCTCTCTCCTAGCTCGGGAAGCGGGAAGTCTTGCAATATCCGGCATCCCCGCCCCTTCCAAGGCCAGAGCAACAACAGCCGGATCATTCTCAACTTGCTCGAAATTTCTCCGATTAAAGCTTGCTTGAAAGTCCAAACCGACACCGCCCCGTCTCACGAAGAAGCTTCTTCTCATCAACTGCGCAGACAGCGGCTCATCTCTACGAAGAATGTCTGGAACTACTTTCAATGAGTGAATAAACGAAAGGTGAGAGTCGGAGAGATTGACGATCGCATCGAAAGCATATGCCCAAGGCAGAAACAGTTATCTTTAAAAACAGCTGTTTCGTCATGAAAGCATTTTCAATCCCTTTGCACGGCAGACACAAATTTCTCAAAAATTTCAGAGAGGTTTGACTACAAGGGACATCAAGACAAATGGAGGAATTGTCCATTATTTCCTTTCACAAGCGGGTGACGAGATCCTGAGATCAAAAAATAACGCAGAACAAACATCATCGATGGATAGGAATGCTCCTTGACGAAACAGTTGACGAACCGTTTGGCAAAACAACTCTTTGTCGAATCACGCGAAAATCCAGCATGTGTGCTGGCGTGCGTGCAGAAAGACTGACTTACGCTGCCTTAGAGATCCGCAAATAGAGCAAGACGTCGGATTTTCTTGGTTGCGATTGGTGACACAACCGCATAGTTCACAAGTCCAACGACTGCCGTTGGCGTCAGCGTTGTTGCCATCCTCTGGTCCGTTCATTTGTTCAGACAAAACAGAAGGAGGCTGTGTTGTGTCGTGAGAGTGTCAATTGTTTTTTCACCGAATTTTATCTGTGTGTGATGCTCGTCCAATTCTTTTTTTTTTTTTCCAGAGGGGGGATTCCGGGTTTCTCACAGATTTCTCTGATTTGCAGAAGCCACAGGCGACATGTTCGAGACAGTCCGGAGCTCGATGTCCCCGTGATTACGACGTAGATATATTATAGATGACCGTTGACCAACATGAACAGATACATGATATATGTGATGCTGCGTGCTACAAGTGCTACTATCATACCAGGTACCATCAGTAGTAGTCTAATAGTCTACATGTACTATCAGCAGTCTACTAGCGTACAAGTACTTGTACCAGTAGTAGTTTTACAACGCCTTGTATTCAACATTCTCAACTCCAACAGAGCAGAAAAGGACTTGTTTCTTGTACTAGCGTATCATACCTAAACTACTCGTACCAGTTCCGGTACTTGTAGTCCCGAGTTCGCGAATTGTAGATATGACTGTGGTACGAATGCACTTCAAACCTCACAGAGCCAAGGGATGGATGTTGTAGCAGCCGTGGAGACGCTGTTTCTCAATGATTTTAATCGCCTTTCTAAGACCTAACGGTACCAGGTACTGCCAAGAGAATCGATTTCATTGAGTCACGAGCCTTTGGCCGCACGGTGATGGTTCAAAAAGAAGTGCTCATTCAACAGACCATTCTTTCCCACAATTGGAGGGCGATCGTCAGGATTTCGACGAAGACATCGCTTGATGGCATCGACAGCTGCTTCGTCAACGTCTCCTGGGTATTCAATCTTGTGGGATGGATTGACGATTGCTTGAAGCTTCTGGATCATGTGAAGAGACGCAAATGGTGTACGCCCAAACACCATCTGATAGAGGATGCAGCCTAGGGACCAAATATCAGAAGCTCTGCCGATTCTCATCCTAGCTGCTCCATCCCCCGATCCGGTGTCGAGAATCGCCTCAGGTGACATATAATTCAATGTTCCGATTTGGCTGTCACGATAAATGTTGGTGGTATCGTCAGTTTGGATCGCCTTGGCAATACCAAAATCGATTAACTTCAGAGCTCCGCGAACGAACAGAAAGTTAGCAGGCTTCAAATCACTATGGATGATCCTCTCCTCGTGGATGGAATGCACTGCACTCAACATTTGTTGCCATGTTAGTCGGATGAAATTCATATTCAGTGAAGGATAGCCGGTGTTTCCTTTCTTTGTCGATTGAAGCGTTTGCTGTTGCAGTACGTGATTCAAGTCCACCTCACCAACCTCCATTGCCAGGAAAATTGCTTTTCGACTCAAGTCAATCTCGCTGTCATGCATCTGGATGATGGATGGGTTGCCTTGAAGCTTCTTCAGGAGTGCAATCTCATTCGCATATCCATCGATAGCTTTCTGATCAAGATTCCCCAGCTTGACTTTCTTTATTGCCAATACGCAGCAGCTTTTGGAGAGCACTCTGTAGACCTTGGATGATCCTCCTTTCCCAATCACACCGAGCTTGACAAACGGAACGTCGTTGACTCTAATGATGTTGTTTTCGTTCACGAGAGTAAGAAGTCGGTATTGCACTGACCGAGCAATTTTGCTGTTTCTGGCAAGACAGCTTCGGCTGTTTTTGCACCATCATTCGGTATGTCATTGTTGGTCAACTCAGGTTTGTCCTCCGAATCACAAACTTCATCGGTCCGGCACTTCTTCCAGTTTGGCTGGACGCCGTCGACGTCGCATGTGAGGAGCTTGTCACGACACTGGATCTCGAAACTGGTTCAGTGGATTCTGGTAGCGCCCCCAATTTCGGTTCATGGCATTTGGCGATCGTCGCCGGTAAAACAAGGGATCTGATTGCTCACCTGTCGGGTTCGCAGAGGTGAGCGATCCCTCGACTAGGATCCCAGTTCATCATGTAGCTCAAGTCAATTCGGGAAACCTTCACTTTGGGTTTGGTGTTGCTGTCTTTCGCAGCCTTACTTTTCGGACTGCACAAGTTGAGGCTCACTTTTCTCATCATCTGAATCACTCAATGTGTTCTTCCAGGAGTAAGACGTTTCGCTCCGCCCGTCAGCCCCACCGGCTTCAACCTAGGCACCTTTGACAGCAATCTGTTGCGAGTTTTCTTGGCTGCAGCCTTGGCATCGTTTGCACTGGGGTTGGACTGCGCTGTCCCTTCCTTCTGAGATATAGCGGCTGACTTGAACTCTAGCTCTACGACACCAGCTTCCGCAGTATGATTCTGACTCATCACTTGCCTTGATAAACTCGACGGGCCATCGCGAGACACCGTTTTCAATTCATTTTCCAGTGAAAGGCTCACTGTTCCAGTTGACATATTGCTATCTTCCAACATCGCTTTTTCATCGGTTTCATGGTTCTCGGCAAACGCTCGTCCCTTCGGAGATACAGCTTGACGACGAGCACGCTTCCGAGATTCGGTTGGCAACGGTGGGACCAGCGATACGCGCTTGGCATGACCTTGCAATGGGGAACCACTGGGAGCGCACCCTACCAGCGATTCACGTTGTGACGAATCCACTTTCTTATCCAATTGGTCAAGTTTCATCAGGGTAGTGCGCAATATTTCGATGGGTTCCGCACCGTTTTCGATGCCACTATTGATGACATCAATTGCCTTTGACACATTGAAGTTGCTCTCAAACTTGGCAAAAGACACATAGAACGACGAAAGTTTGGCACCGAATCCTTGATTCTGTATAAGCCGATAAACCGCTCTCGCTTCTTCCGGGGACGCGTACTTGCCTTGAGCCTCGGCGTAGGACAACCAAATTTGCAGAACTTGCTCTTCGTTCCCCGCAGAAGTGTTATCGAGCAGCGAGAATCGAGCCTTCGCGCGTCGATGAAGACGCATCAGATCACCGTGAGAAAATGAATTGTCGGATGTCTGACTTGCATCAATTTGCATGCATGCGACCTTTAGTGCACGACACCACGCGGAAGGATCGTCTGAAAGCGGGCCGTCAACAATTTGTTGGCAAAGCTGCAAATGCTCACGACTAGTCTTGGCGGAAAGACAGAAGAGAGTCTGAACAGTTTCTCCTGTGCGAAGAATGCGCCCCCGGTTATATTGTGAAGACTGGATGCCAGGACTCCTGAAGACATCGTTGCCATTCTCCTGCAGCGGCTTTCGCCGACTCTGGGGAGTTGCTCGTTTTGCACGATTGTCTTTCAACCGATATGGCGTCTCAGTCACATTCTCTTTATCTATCGGTAGACCTTTTGAAGAGGGTAGTGGGGGAATCATCGGGAATTGTTTCATGGAGCGCTTTACCGTAGATTGTTCTGCCATGGTGGATTGACCGTTTCTTTTCGTCACACGGATTTTGGATTTCTCGAATTTGAAAAAAGGTGGTGCGGGTATCCTCTACTCGTAGTAGAGAAGTACTACGAGTATGTATATAGTACAGTACTGGTAAATGTTTTTAGCCATACTTTTCCTCTGGATGTGGTGCTACTGTATGATAGTTGTAGGGTGTGACGTGTGACGGACAGCATCGTACCTGGTACGCCACTATTGTCTATATCCATGTATTTCCGGATGTACATATGACATATATCCATTATCCATATATGATTTTACTCTTTACAGTAAGTATCGGGATAAGATCGTACTTGGAGTACAAGTACTACCAATACTGTAAGTAGTCTACTACCTAGAGTACCCGTTACTACCGGTAGATAGTCGAAATCAATGAAAACACCTTAAGAACAGGAACACCTCCAGCCTCCAGGTCAGTTATGAAGCTCTATTAAGAAGAGCACATTGACATATGCAAAATGCCGAATCCCAACTTTCACAGCTCATCGTCGTCATGCTCATCATCCACGTCGTCGCAACCGGATTCCAGCAGAGCACAGCTGCTTTGAGGATCTACCGGTACGTGACATTCTTGTCGTGATTCATCTAGGCATACCAGCTCCTGTTCAATGATTTCGAAATTTGGACTTGGTTCACTGCGAAACCAATTGAAGTCCTTGGTTTCGCGAATCACTGTGTCCCCCGGAGGTGCATAAAAGGTGATCTTCGAAGAATCTTCTATAATTGGCCCTGATCCAACTGCAACTTTACATCGTAAATTGTTGGTTTCGTGAATTCGGAGCTGGCGACAGCTCGCTGTGATTGTCGAAGCTGTACATGATGAAATGTGAATAGCTCCGTCTATTCGCGCGCTACAGGTAACAGTACAATCTACAAGATTGATGAGGTGAAGCAACTGATAGCGGACATCACTGGATTGGACGGTTTAGCTAGCAAATGGGCAAGCGGCATGGCATGACAATGGAAACTTACGTTGATACGTGGCAACGATGAAGATTCTGTAGAACCAGAGACGTCGATCCCGTGGAATCAAGGTTGAGAGAGTCAACTTTCCCATCGCCAAAGGTAACACTAACACCAATGTCAAGGAGCTCGACGACAACTGCGTCGTTGAGGTCTTGAATGCACCTCCCCTTCGTTACCCCTGTTTTCAATTGGTATATTTTCGTTTCCTCTTTCATTATTAACTCTTCACCCATCGCTGCATTTTGTTCCTTCCACGCAGCTCTATATCTCGAGAAGACGAACCGCGTTGGCGGGCACGCAACATCTCGAGCATTTTGCAGCCTTTGCGCACATGCAGAAAATTCGCTATGTAGGAGGCGCAAATCGGAAACTGGTAGTTCCCAATTGGATCAAGGCGGCCTTTTGCATGGCCTTCAAGTCTTGTTGGAGAGTCTCCAACTCTTGAAGGGCTAGCTGGCGTTCCGCGGCAATCAAATACTCATGATTATGTCGTTCCACTCGAGTGTTCCACAGTGCCAACTCACCACGAAGGTAAGCCCAAAAGGAATTTGCATCATTTGTTTTGGTATGCTTCCGGACCGCCGCTTTTCGTGCCTGTTGGTTCTGAAGGAAGCGAGTCTCGGGGTCTGTCATTGTCATGACAAGTTGTGCGGTGTGGCGGAATGGACAACGAGTCCCGGTGCCACGCTTTGTTGGGGGTCGGATATCGTGCAGCATACAGCATACGGCAATCATCATCAAAATTTCTACGGACACAGTCTGTAGAAAGTAGTACTGCCTACGATTGGATGCACCTCGCTCTATGCAGATCGCCTGCTTGCTCGAAGCAAACTATCGGTGCTACTGTACCACAGTACCTGGTACAAGTACTCGAGTATTGTGGACTAATTTGGTATTATTATTCCATATATTTACATACTGTACATGTATGCATGTATCACAGAACCACGTTCGCTACAGTACATACGACAGTACTCCAAGTCCACGGTGCGTGCGGTACTGTGTACTGTATGCGTGGTTCAAACTTGTTCCTACGGTACTTGTAGTGTACGCAGTCATACTCAAACAAAAACGATACTACCATGTCATACTGTAGTAGTATCATACGGAGTACTTGCGTAACGGTCACTTGGTCACGTGGTATTCGTAGTTTGCCATCACCCAGTACGAACAGTGCACTGCAGTTGGTGCAAGTAGCTCGTCCTCCGGCGCAAGTTCGAAGTGATCCCAGAGGCTTCACAGTTCACACAAACACTCTTCTGTGCACATCGTAGCTGTGACGTCAAGGAACATGGGAACCCGAAGTTGGCAGTGACATGGTAGACTCTGTATGTACACTCACTTCCTGGTACTACCGTTTATGCAGAGCATTGTGCCATACGTGCCACATGCCATATCCCAAGTATCCTATACGTCGTACTCTATACTTGTACTCTATACTCCCATTCTCTGCATTCGATGCACCACGGTGCATGCATGTGTGTCAATTCGAAAACCACGCAGAAAGGAACAAACAAACCTGAATACCACAAGGAGTTGGGTCAATCAATCTCAGCGCAGTTGTAAGAATCTCCACGCCTCACGAAAGTAATGTTAGAGTCCACCTTCCGCGACTTTGGTAGCAGGTTCCTGCAATCCTCGAACAGTGAAGAACTGCGATTTAATCAATTCTTAGGCTTTGTTCTTTGGTACGTGCTTCTGCTTGTATGCTGCCTCATACCAATCATTTGCGCCTACCGACGAAATCGCTGGCAAAGTCGCATGGCACGGGCAGCACATCTACGTCAAATGGCAGCAATCGGAACGCTTCACCTGGGTGACTCCATACGAAATGAGGTTTTGTCGCGACAGGCTCGCGAGGAGAACGAACGAAAAATTCAACTCGCTATCACATCCACGACAATGGTGAGTACAAAAAGATAGACAGGGATGGTTATGGAAGCTTGTTGTCGTGTTGAGATGCATGTCCAGCTAATAAGTGCTTCTTTCAAAGTCGGTTACATCGAAGTGTTTGCTGCCGAAACAGGACTCTCAACAAATCGATCGCGAAGACAGTGATATCGAGAATATCAATGTGGATTCCGAGTTTGCTGCCCTCCAACTCACCGGAGATCATCCAAATGCGAACCGTCCCGTGCCTGCAGCCTGCGTTATCTGCCTGTGTCCGTACGAAGTTGGCGATTCCGTGACATTTAGTTCCAACCAAGATTGTCGTCATGCCTTTCACACCGAATGTATCAGCACTTGGATGGCGAAAGAAGTCAAGCCGCTCTGTCCATGCTGCCGGCAAGATTTTTGTGAAACTGTAGCAGAGCAGCCGAGTTCTGTCGATGGTTCCTAGTGCGAACAAAACCCAGGGTGGAAAATACAAGAACGATAGCTTTTTGATGAGGAGAATTCAGCGTTGACCCATCGATTTCCTAGGCATCAGGCTGATTACTACTTTCGTCAGGCATGTAGGCGGAAGTCGACCACTTTCTTGGAGATGATTTTTTAGGGGCATAATGCTATGCTTGGTGTAGTTGAAAAGATCAGTTTGTCAACGGAGTACTGTTCAATAGAGGCGAAGTATTATGTTGTTCGTGAGATTCAGGTCCTCTCCAGTTCTTTCCTCTACTCTCGTTAGTAGTAGACTCCACCTCTACTCAAATATACCATCGGAAGAAAAACTACCACCATTGCTTGTACTTCTTATTGGACCTCGGCTCTTGGAGTACACTGCATGGCGCAAGCTGCTCATAGTCTCACGGGATGGCCCGTCGGATCTATATGCATATTCATACATCCTCTTAATCTGCTGATAGTGGTACAGTACTCGAGTACGGAGTACCAGGTACAGTAACGAGTACATGAGGACTGTGTCAGGCTCTCCAGTCTACTACAATACGAAGGTATAATAGTAGTCTAGAAAGTGGCTATAGTATTACCGGTATACTGTAGCCTCTCACCCTCCCATGCTCTGTATGATCCGAAAAATCCGTGGTGTCCAGTGTGAATGCGGAGAGGATCGGATGGTGCAGGGCAGAGAGAGGAGCCAAGGGAAGTGAAATCGTATTAAACGTGTTGATGTGCACAAATCGCTGAGGTGGTAGTGGTACTGATCGATCAGGGACATCATACGGAGGATTGCGTCCCATGTATATATCGGCATGTTGATGAAACTTGATGCGCCCTGTTGCTTTCGTCATGGAATCGCTGATATTGGCATCGGTTGGGATAGCTTCGGCTTTGATCTGTCCGCTGTCACTCCATTCTAACAAGGCAAAGTATCGGATGTCGACATGGCGTGTGCGTTTGGTAGGGGCGCCTGCGTCCACCATGAATACGGCTCCCGTGTTATCGATAAGAAGTTGAGTCGGGTTGTCTTGCGCGAGGCCAAGGTCATGCAGCAAAGTGCGCATGTAAATTGCTCGTTTGCCAGCATCGGAAGCAGCCACAAATTCGGCTTCGGTACTAGACAGAGCAACCGCCTTCTGGTAGTGTGTAACGTATAACACAGCAGCGCCAGCAAGGAGGATAATGACTCCTGTAACAGAGCGGCGATGTGACGCATCGGAACCCCAGTCCGAATCAGAGTATACCAACAGGGTCGTGGGCTGCACAATGGGTCGCTCGAGTTGGTATTCGGGATTGGATCGAGGTGGTGGTGGACTGATATCGGGGAGATCCTCGCGTGGGCGTGATCGCCAATAGATCAGGCCGTCCTCGCGAGTATTATTGAGGAACGCAAAGACGTGACGGACCGCCTGGTAATGGATGGCAGCTGGGTTGGCATTGTATTGGCAGAGTTTAATGATGGCAAACGAAATATCCAAACGGGCGACAACCAAAGCATATATGAGTTCTCCCGTGGTCATGCGATATGAAAATCCTGCCTGTTTTTGGACCTGGAGTTGCTCATGTGGAGTGGTGGGTCGTGTGGCCAGCTCTAACTCGCGTTGATACTTGGAGTCGCTCCGCATGGGTAATGGGAGGTTGGAAGCTTTCAGGTCCTGCCATTGATGGTGGAGAAGGATCTTTAAGATGTAGTCCTCGCAGGATATCTTAATGAACCAACGCGTCTGTTGGATGTTGACACCGTTAAACTTGCGAATGAGACCCAGATCATTGAGTGGGACGGTAAGGTGACTGCCAATAAGTTGAATAATCTCTTGACACTCGGCTTGGTCGGACGCGGACACGGAGAAGTCGTCAACTTGGCGTAGGATCATTTGGAGAGCCTCCGGTGCTTCAGTGGATCGGCGACTGTAGAGACATTTCTCGTGTGTAGTTGGAGTGAAGTGGAGTTCATTCACAAGGATGCCATGAATGTGTTTTTCCCAGAGACGAGGTGCCTCAGGGTGACCTTGTAGTGCATGATTAACAGGAAGAACATATCCTTGCGGTATCGGATCCCGATGTAAATGTTCCGTCCACCATTCACGAAACTGGTCGTCAATGCGCATGTAGAAGGGCTCCGTCGCCGGTGGTGCTTCGGCAAATGCATTTCCTGCATCAGCACCCATGGCCACAAGGCATTCACTGGCTGTGACGGACCAGTAGAGACGACACGCCGGCTGTTCAACGCAAGTCGCATACGTTTCAGCGACGGTGACAGCTTTGCCGTACTTTTTGCCACCGTTGCATGTTGCTCGTGCCTTCTTTTTGAGTTCACTGGTTATGGGATCCTCCTTCATTATGTAAGTCCACACAAACGGAAGTACAGTGGAGTCCGGAGGACGTGGGATAGGGCTACCGAACATATTTTGGATGAGGTACTTGTCGTGCTGTTGCCATTCGGAGTCACGCCAGAGTTGGTAATCTTCACGTTTACGCAGTTGGGCACGAGTGAAGTTGAGGAAAGCATCTGTCGATTCATCGCGTGGTTCCCGAAGTGCAATGTGCATTTGGTTGATGTGCCGTAATTGATCAAAATGCAGCTGGGGAATTTCGTCGCAACCCAACTTCGTAATCGCGGGCTTGGCAAATCGGATTTCAACATGTGTGTCGCGGCGACAGCGTGCTGCAGTGATGTGGCGGATGAGATCCACCTTGGATTTGATGGTACAGTTGTTAACCGAACGAATAACTGAGTTTTTGATCGTAGATCGCCAGCGAGGCATGCGACTGAGCTTTGTACCTTCTTGGCAACCATGGACATAAACAGCGTGAGTATAGTCATCGGTGCGGGTGAGTAGGCCAAGAGTGGGGAGATTGTTCATCGGAATACGCATAACTGTTGGTTCTGCATACATATCCGTAGACGACTGGAGATGTATGATCTCCTGCTGACATTCCTCGCCCAACAGGGTGGCAGCTACTGCAGTGGCAGCGGACAAATCCGAATCCTTCCGAGTGTCAGAGAGATACGGAGGCATTGTATCCAATGGTGCATGCGGTGCCTGATCCATTGCGTTAAGCTCAAGCGATGAGTCCAACAAGTATGTATCCTTGCTTGGGGGTTGATCGGCTGGTGGAACATGGTTGGGAAGCACAGTGTCCAGGAGATGTTGTGCTCCCTGTGGTCGGTCCGATGCAGGTGTGCTGTAGTGGAACTCGTCCACCGCACAATGACGTGCAATCTTATCCCGCTTGGTCTTGGTGTCGAAGTACACGATATTGCGTTCCGTGGCCCCGAAACGCAGGAATCTGCCGTCATAGTAGTGTGGATCCGTTTTCGTGGGGCGGTGTCCGCTCCGACGGACGGTGACGTGGGCGCCAAATGCGCGCAAATGCTTCACATTCGCCCGTTGCCCCGTCCAAACTGTGTACGGAACATCATCGATACCCGAGTGATAAAGTCGATTGTTGATGTAGTTTGCATACACTAGTGCATCTGCCCAGAAGGTGATGGGCAGAGAAGACGAGTATAGTAGGCAGCGTACCATCGCAGCAAATGTTTGATGCGGGCGCTCAGCTAGACCATTCTGCGATGAGGCATCGGTGGCAGTCTTTTCCAGAGTGTATCCCAGAGTTGTGAACAGAGCGCGACATGCCGAGGATTCTGCCAGTGACCCTTCACCATCGGTGCGGATCCGTCGATTGACACATTTGCTATTCCCATGTATTTCCAGAAATGTTCTGACCAGTGAGAGCGGGACTGATTTTGATTTAAGTGGAAACACCCATGTGTATCGGGATTTGTTGTCAATGATGAGAAGGTAGCAGACAAACCCTTGGCGACTTTCAATAACTTTAGGTGTGGCATCTGCTGTCCGTGCCAGCACCGCAGCAAGATTTCCCGGTCCACGGATGAATCCGATATCCATACTGAAAACCTGGCCAACTTGTAGAGGTGGGTAGCAGGCCTGCGATGGTCCTCGTGGTGCCTTCTTTAGTTTTGCCACATCACAAGTGCGACAATTGACCACATGCGGGATCGGTGTTGCCTGAAATTGTGGGATCCCATCCACAAACTTCTGTGTCAATCGCAGGCGTTTCTCCGAACAGTGAGCGAGGCGCTGGTGCCATGTTTCGTAGTTCAGCACATCGGCCTCCATGTTGTTACGGATTTCCATACGTGCAATTGTACCATATGCACGGGCGTCGCGGCGAGGGAGGACAGTAGTACACACTGGATTTGTGCTTGCCTGAGATTGTCGCAACTGCATGGCCGTGTTATCAACCTGGAGGTGATGATCAAAATCGACGCAGTCCAGAATAGACCTGGTTGCTGTTTTCACCGTTGCCGTTGAGTCAGCATCGTCAGAGACCTCAACTCCAGAAACAGTGTTGAGCCTGGAAGATACGACCTGATGAGTCTGGTGGTCCACAGGGGCCGGAACAAAGTGCAAGTCTTGGATGTAGTACAATCCTTGCTCCTGATATGTGGTGTAGCGTGACACGATGCGATCATCTTTGTCGTAGAAGATCACCCATCCAGTGCCAGTGACTGGTGTTGCTTCCTGAGTCCATCGATGGATAGCAGGGTGTGTTCGTGCATGGTGCTCAAGTGACACAATATTACCAACTATGGACGGCACATAGACAAAGAACATCTCATCAATGCACCCTGTAATAGGGTTACGGATATGGGCGGTACCCTGACCAGCGGCATGGGTAGATGTGCCATCGTAACCCACAATGGCGTAGTATGTATGGGGTGTGAAGTCATGAAGAATCTCCCGCATACCAGTCGCGCATACGGAAGCACCCGTATCCGCAAGATTGCGACGATTGTCGATACGAGAGACACCTTGTGTAATACAGAGGCGCGACAGAGATGTGGTTCCAGTAGGACAGGGCAATGGCATAGGTGGAATGTGTGTACGGGGAACCGTCATCATACGACAATCTGGGAACACAACAGGGGACGCCGCAGTGCGAAGCTCATCATGTGAGTATGGCATCGTTGTGCTCAGTAGCTGAGGCTGCGCATTTTCGTCAAAGCTCAGTTGAAGTTGGCAAATGGGTGCCAATTGCTCGTCAGTATCTGGCCAATAGTTGCCAGTTAGCTGATCTGCCAAGTCGTCAATGTCGTCATCGTATCCAATATGTCCTTGGTGAAGACAACCTTGTAGTACCTTTATAACTTTCTCCCGAGCCGCACGGCGAGTATCAGGGTGCTGCATCTTCCGATATTGATAAAGTGCATCCTTGGCATCAGCCGGGTTCTGAGAAATAAAATCGAGACATGCTGCGATCTTTGGGAATAACCGACAGTCAGTGTGCGAGTGACCATTAGTGGCGCATGCACGACATTGGAGTTCGAAATTTCGACTTGTGGGAGGACGTGATCCAGTGTGACTCCGTGGCAATGACGAGGACCGGCGGGTGGGAGGAGTGGCAGACGTGTGGTGACGTTCCCGGCTCCGACTGCGGTCGTGGGCAAGACCACGACGGGGGTTGCCGCCATCAAACGTGGAGCCACCGGCATGTGTGGCATGGGTGACATTGATGGACGCCGATGTTTTGCGTGTGGCATGGATTGCCGACGGGTGGGCCAGCAAGGTCAGGGGAAGAGTCGGATTACAATATTTCCCTGGCAAGGGCACATGTTCCGAAAGTTGCTGTATGTCATGCATGATCTGCTGCGTGGCCATCGTGTACCCAGGATCCTGGGCCATACCTTGTAAGAACATCATCGCCCGCTCCCTCGGAGTATAGGTCCGGTTGAATTGCTGCTGACCGCGATAGAAATCGTTAAGATTACAAGCGAATTCGTACGGAGTCGATCCCGGCTGTGCTGTCGGTGGAGTACTGAGACGTCCCAGGTCATGCGAATGAACCATCAACGTTGTCGCCAAGATGGCCTTGAGAAGTGCATAGCCATCGCGTCGGGAATTATACATTTGCAGCAAACCCACATAAAGGGGTTCTGCAGGGTCCAGAACATCTTCTTCCTCCAATCGCGCATAGATAGCGGCACTGTAGCATGCGTGCAGATCTGGATCGGAGTCAAGCAATCCAGGTGGGTATAATGTCTCCCGGTCATCATCCAATCGATCGATGCGGATGTCGTCTAGGATCTTTATGGGGACACGATAGATTTTATGAAAATCCACAAACGAGTTGTAGAAGACCATCACCGCGTTTCGCTCTCGGCCTCTCAAGCGAGTCGGGGTAGTGGCTTTGCGGAGTTGTGAGATCTGGAAATCTGGATCTGCCCACTTCGTCTGTGGGAGTGGTGGTTGCCATGCGTTTTCCATATCCCTCGGGTTGCCATAGGCGCCAGTGGGGCCAGTAGTACCGCTGTGAGTGGTGGCATCAGAGCGTGGAGCCTGGGGAACATCTGCTGATGCACGTGCAATCTCGGAATAATCAACGTCCTTCCAGCGTCGTGTGGCTGCCAATGGGGTTGCTCCCGCTGCATGCGGAGGCCTATCCGCATCACTCATTGTTGAAGATGGGAGCTGGTGTTGAGGGTCGCGCTGTGGAGGTGGTATGTGAGCATCCTCACCCGGAGGTGCGTGGAGCCTACTGTCCTCTCCCTGATGCGCATCTGAGAAAGTGCGCTGAACGTCTGTTCTCATGCGGGCTAGGAGTTGGTCACGGATACCCCTTGCATGCTCGGTGAAGGTTTCCAAGTGACTCTCAAGATGCTGCTGTACTTGGTCGGCACAGAATTTGGTTGTCCGATCCTCTTGTGTGGACTGGTGCACTGCAATGTCAGCCGTAAATTGCTTCAGTGTAGTCTCATGACAGGATCTGATGGCAAGCTCGCTTTGGAGTGTGACCTCATCGATGCGACGTTTGTGTGCATCGTAGACGCCCTGAGTACGGTGTTCTAACGTAGAAAGATCGCGTTCACGTTGAGCCATGTCGTCGGTGTAACGTTGTTCCATAGCAGCAAGGTCGTTGGCGCGTTCTGTCATCCGAGATTCCCAGCGCTTCAGGAGGGATTCCCGATAAGCCAAGCGCTTGTCATCTTTCTCTTGAACCACGGTGTGTTTGTGTTCTGCATGTTGGAGTAGTGCCTCATGTTTAGTCAGGTGTTCCGCCAAAGTCGCAGCACGTCGATCAACGTCAAGCATGGCTTCCTGGATGTGATCATTTAGGAGCTCGCGGAAAGTGGTAAGCTTTGCTTGGCGGCGTATCGTTTTGGAGACTGTGGAATGAACAGAAGACGGTGTATTCCGACTGGGTGGGGTGAGCAAATCGATAATTTGTGAGTCTGCCGTTGGTTGCTGGTGCGTCATGTTGACATTCGAGAAGTGGATGTTTGAGATGGCTTCCTTATTTGCCATTTTAACTCGATGCTTGCGAGCGCGGACGGACTGGAATCCTTCGTCGTCAATGTCCGATGGTGTCGGAGATGAGAAGCCAGTATCATCTGCGGATATCGAGTCCTCGTCTGATGCACTGTGAACGGACAGCCGTGGGGATGTAGTATGTTCCTTTGTCAGGTGGTCCCGGTCGTGTGTCGACTGCAGCTGTGCAAAACCACCGGACTCCATGTTGTATGGTAGTTTCCTGTCGTCATCATAGTCCGAGTCCACAACTGATGGATTCGTTGCCTTCTTCCATGGGGATCCAGGCGTCGTGGAACTTGCATAACGCATACCACCAGCACTGGGTTGTGGTGCTTGTTTGTCATGTTGGAGACTGTCCTCGGCAACAGGGAGGCGTGCCGTGATGACCACTGCATTGTGTGGTGGAATATCCCTGATGTCAGGAGTGACATTTGTGTCCAACATTGTCAGTGTCTCTGGAGGTGGGTGTACGTCCAGTAGTCCGGGAAATGTGAAATCATTCCAGAATCCCCAGTCATTATCGGACGTACGATGGATGTAGGATACATTCATTGTAAGTAGTTTCCTTTTTACATTCGTAACTGTTGTTTTGGTGTTCATGGATGACGCAAGCATCGGCCACTCTTTATACACAAACCGAAGGACGTCCGCATCCATGACGGTCGGGTCATCCTGAAGGTGGGATATCATGGCCTCTATGAGGCGCCTCTCCTCACGACGTCCAGGGTTGAAGACCCATCCAGGGGCTCTAGTTTCAAATGGTGGTGCAGAGCCCGATGGTGAGTCGGTGTGCTGAATGCGTTGTCGCGCTGCAGCTTGGCGAGCACTCATGCGAGGCTTGGATGTGGCCATGGTGTAGATGGTATATGGATTTTAGTAAGTCGTATCCGACAGTACTGCAATGTACGTACGTTTCTACTGAGTAGTTCGACACCAAAATTGGGATGATATAAATTCACAATGTGCTCGACAGATCACTTCCCGTCGTTCCAGAAGTGATGCTATCGCACAGAGGTGGTCTATCAACAACTTCGAGAAGAGTGTGATAGCGTGAGTTGGGCTCAATAACCTGTCAGGCTCTCCAGTCTACTACAATACGAAGGTATAATAGTAGTCTAGAAAGTGGCTATAGTATTACCGGTATACTGTAGCCTCTCAGACTGTACTGTGTACTGGTACTCGCGGACTGTAGGCTGGTACTCCGAGTCATACCCAGTACCAGGTACTGTACGTGCCGCTCAGTATCAGCATATGAGGTCCTCGATCTCTCATTTCAGAGACTCGCAGAGGATTGGAGTACACTACCGGTAGTCACTAGTACTGGTACTGTATTTACTGGACGGTCGTTCTGGGACTGCATCTATATACCGTAGACCTCATAATAACTACACACTACACAATAACTACACATAGACCCTCCGGCACATAAAGATACTACACAAAGCGGTTCTGCAGCCTCATATGTCTTACTACACAAAGCCGATAATATCGTACCGGCATACATCATTCTACGAGGGCACTGATACATGTACCGGAACTGGAGCTTAGGCCGGACCTCAACAGACGAGTTAAAGGGCAATTACAGGATAATTCTACAGTACAGTAGATGGTCCTCGTGTACTCCGAGCACTCGCCACATTCGCACAGTGCGGTCAGGATCCCTGGTCGGCCGACATGAGTGCATTTGAGGCGCATTTGGCGAAAATCGGGTCAACGCCATCGTACGGGAACTTGACAGCACTGGCGCTATGCAACTCCAAGCTGGATTTGCGTTGAACAGCCACTTCCCGCAACCCCCCCCCCACAAATCGAGTTGGATTCTAACGAGAAATGAAACCGTCTGAACCGCAGTCAACGGCAAATAACCGCCAGTCGAATTTCATAAGCACGTGTTGTTTGTATAGTATACTTTTTCATGGAGTCGATTTATTTAGCCAGCTCGATCGGCTCGATTTTATTTTTTAAAGAAACCCGGATTTTCAGGATTTTTGACCACTCGACAATAACTACACAAAGCGTTTCCTGAACCTCATAAAGATTTACTACACATGGGCCAAAATTACGTGTAGTTATTATGAGGTCTACGGTATGCAAAAACAAACATACACGAAAAAGAAGTTCTCCACGTTCGCGATCAACTCCAGAATACGTATGCATATCATACTACAACCGGCGATTACTCACTACTCACATCTACAGTACTCACATCCATCAGGAACGCATTGAACGGCGTTCTGTGAAGAGACCTCAACAAGTAACTGAGGCACACGTACTGTTTTCATATACCTTCCCACTTCCTCCTCCTCAACTTTATTGAAGCTTCAGTGAAGATTCATTATGACAAGCTCGCGTCTGCTTCAGAGCGTCCTCGATGCCGGCAAGAACGCCACAGTTGCTGATCCGAGGTACTTCAACGACAAACCACAATCACAACAGGATTTAGTACAATTTGTCGGTTTTCTCGCTTGGTACTTCTTATTGGTTATCTGCTGCTTTATTCCTCCCTGCATAGTTTACAGGAGAAGGCGTTTGTGGCTCCAAAATGATGAACGTCTACGGGAGGCCATACGACAGATGGTGAGTCGTGAACTTGCCTTGAACAACTTAACGGGAGAGGAAGCGACCGAAGCCATGCAAACGCAGAGGAAACGGCAAATCACCGACGCGTTGAAGGCAACGACCATGATCTTGACTGAAAAGGATCTGATAGAAAAGCAAGAAGGCAACGATCAAAGGCCAGATGAGGACAGGCGAGAAACGACCCTTGACGACGTAGAGATAGGAGATATCCTGGAATCGGAGTCCACCTTGCTTCAACTGGGGGATATGCAGAACGGACATCGGCAAGTCCCCGCCGTTTGTGTCATTTGCCTCTCCCTCTACGAAGTAGGCGATTCTGTTTCTTGTTCGTCCTTCGAGAACTGCGTACATGTTTTTCATACGGAATGTGTTGTTGCTTGGCTGACGAAAAAGATGCAAGTCCTATGCCCTTGTTGCCGACAAGAATTTTGCCAAATCGATTCGGAACCACCCATTCGAGCGGACGAAGCCGCCTTGTTCAGACAATTCAGAATACCAACCAGTTAGCGTTGAATGAGGCGTACGGTCCAAGAAACCGACGGCACCTAATGAGCTTGTGTAGTTCATTAGACTGTCCAAAATTTTAATATAGTTCGCACGATTTGTGAAACGTTCTGTATCGTATCAGATGCAGAATGCGGCAACTCTAGCAAACAGTTAAACTTCCTTCTTTCTGAGCTCAAGTCTGAAGTACAGAATCGCGCCAAAATGCCACCAATCGTCTCGTTGATTGTCGTTCGAGAAACGGAGAGAACGTAAGCATCCTACGACCATCTTTATTTCAGCTTGTTGCGTCATCTACATTGAAATGCCCTTCGTATTTAAATTTTCAAGGAACACAGCCCTTAACCTGCGCTGCCTCAATGATTTAAGTTATGACGAAGCATACGGACGAATGTTTGTTGAAATTCTTATCTTTGCATCTATAACCAACAGCATTGTCAAGAAGTAGTTTCAACATGACGATGGTTCCCACTGACTTGCATCGTTCTGTGAATCTGCCGAACAGCATCTGTTGGATTCGATGCTTGCAGGACGGCACGGATGACAGCGACGCCATCGGCTCCGAACATGGAAACGGGCTCCGAGCAATTAGTCTCATCAATCCCTCCAATTGCAAGCACTATTGGGGCAATGCCCAATTTCATTCGAATCGCGTGCGCTACTTGACCAGGAAGGGAAGGCCCCTCCAGCTGCGCTGCTCCCTTTTCTGGATGGGACTGGGTTTCGTAGCAAGTCCCAACGAACAAATAGTCAGGAGCACACTTGGCAACAGCATCGACTGCGGACTCGATGCTATGAGCTGATGTTCCAATCAAAACGCCTTGGCCAAATCTCTTTCGGATACTAGTGATCATGGCTCGATGACCTTCTTTGACATGAACACCAACTCCCAACGACGAATCGATAGTGGCAACCCAATCACTTGACACGACCAAGTGAAACGAGTTCGTCCGTTGAAGTTCCAAGACCCGCTTCGTCAACTCCTTGACACGTGACTCCATTTCCTCTTGGCTGGCGCTAGTTTCAGATCTTTCAATTCGAATGGACACGAGAGACACTAGCTCCGTCGAGACCGCCGCTTCGATGGCCTTGAATGCGTCGTTCATGTGTTCTTGGCTGTCACAAGTATTCGGTTCCGTGATGATTGCCAAAAGGGCGGTCCACATACTTGTCGTGTCAACCAGTTTGACGAGGAAGATGACGATTGCATCCACACGGGGGCACGAATCCTCCTCTGGATGGGGCGACTCGTCCAGGACGTTGCCATCGGTAAATGCAACTCGCAAATGGTCGATAGGATCAGGAGAATCGCAAGCCGGTTCCTTTGACAAGTCGGAGGCATTTCACTTCTTCACCTACTACTCTCGTTTCCGAGACTCGCGGTTGGGCAGAAGAGGCCATCAACAGCGTTCTAGCGTTGGCGTTGCAAGGACAAGTGCCATGGCCCCAAAAGGTCTGCGATCCTGTGATGTGTTACTCCTGTCAAGAATACTGTAATGTCAAAACATCAGCCTGTCGATTGTGCCGAATTGAAACCTACGCTGCACTGGACTGCGATTCCATCGTTGCACTGTGCTACTGTGAGGTCATCCATCGAAATGTGAAACATGATACGCTATACTGTCCGGTCTCTAACTAATTTCGTACGAACTACCCGAAATGTCAAATGCCATTTGACACGTTCGACGAGTTTGTCGTTCATACGATCGAGTGCCGAATCTTACTGTAGTAGCTTATAATTTCTCAGAACGTACTTTGTGTAAAACCTTCCTACAGTAATTTTCCTACGGTACTACGTACTATTTTCTACGATTAGAGTATCATCTCCGGTGATAGCCTCAAGTGGTTATTTTGCCCAATCTATAGGCTAACCCCCTCACGCTTCCTTCCAGGCAAGCCAATTCCTCTCTATAGGAATTCATTGTTTCCTTTCCAAGGACACCCAGGCTGATCCTTTCCAAGGATCTGTTTCCCGATTGCTCCGCAATCGCCTACGCTGCAGCTCTGAGTCAACTCCGTTGACTATCTTCTACTCTACGGTTTCCAACCTACAAGCAAGTCTCTCCGAGCGCCTAAGTTACCAACTAGGCTACTTATTCTACGTTTAAACGCACGCTGTGCTAGTTCCATTCAAGACCTTTCCAAGCTCTTCCCTTTGATCTCTCCGAGATGGCGTCTCCAACTACAACTTCCGACCCCGTCACCGCGTCCCGACGCCACCTGTCTCCGACCCTATCGTCCGCCTCTGATAGGCCCGATAAGCCCATTATGGGCAACATTGTCTCTCTAGGGATGATTGGTCCGCTTGGACTGGCGGTAAGCCAGCTCCTGGTTGGGTCGGCCTCGATCCGAGCGCCGCCGACGACATCACGTCACCAAACCAACTCCGTCCTGTCCATGCCTCCGCCTCACAAAGGGTACAACTTTCGTCGTACCGGCATGACAACCCTCTTTACCCAAGCGAGCAGTCTCAACTTCAGAACGCCGTTTGGGACCATCTCGTCAATTGTGGGATGGATACCATCGCCTATCTCCCCGATCCCGAAAGCTCCTCCGTGATGACGAACGTCGTCAGGAGTCACTCTCGCTACACCGTCGCATCAGCGAAGACTCTCAGCTCCCAGCAGATTCTTCGTTATGACAAGTACGACAAGTTGAATGACCTCGCCGCAACCAAGTTCCTTCTTTCTTCTCTCCATCCCGCTCTCATGAGCAAAATCAAAGAGAAGATGGACGACGACGACTCGTTTCACGTCGTTTGGCTCGAGCTTATCAAAACGATCCAGTCGACGTCGATCGAGCGCTTCGAAGACTTGAAGGCCGCAATCAAGGCTCGCCACCCGTCCCAGTACGCCGGCGAAAACCTTGAAGCCCTCGCCGCTGACTATCGCAAGGGACGCGTGAGCTCACCACGGCAGGTCGGTGCGACCACAACCTCACGCTCACGATGCTCAAAACTTTCCTTTGGCCGGTGGAGCCGGGCGAAGACTTCCGCTTCCCTCTTCGTTCGACGAAGCAGCGGCTTGATCAGGCGCTCCTCGACATTGGATACAAGGAAAAGTCAGGCGCCCATGCTCACATGGTCGCTGAGAATTGACGTTCAAGATATTTGTCGCCAAGCTGAAGACGTACCGTACGCAATTTGACAGAGGAATGGCCTCCAGCGAGTCATGCACCTGATGTCCGAGCTCCGTCGACGTTTGGTAATGTCGCAACTGCCCCGCAGGTATCTCCCGAGCCGAGGTACTTACGTTGATTCAGTCCCAGGCATCCGGGACCGAAACGACGACGAAGAAGGGCAATTGCCACAAGTGTGGAAAACCCGGTCATTGGGCGAACAAGTGTCCAGAACTCAATCGTAAGTCCGGATCGTCCTCCTCCTCTGGGTCCCGCCAGGATCGCACCAACAAACATAAATCCTGGCGCACAATTCCACCACTTCCCGGAACTAGCAATTCCAAGAAAGTGAAGGATATAACCTTCAACTGGTGCGAGAAGTGTCGTCGTTGGACTGTCACGCACGACCGCCACTCACACCGGTGGAGAACGTCGTCCTCCTGCTCCGGCACCGTCGCCAAGGGCAAATCTCAGCATGTTGGCGCCGGATCCCTCCGTTGGCTGCTTGACTTTCCAGTCAAGCCACACATTGCGCCCTCTTCTCGTTCGCTCCTCATCCGAGGTGCGAACCCATGGCTACTTCTTGCTTTCTCTTTTGCCATTTGTGCTATGGTTCCTATTCTGGTTAACCTAGCTATCTACTATTTGGCTTCCGCCATCCCATGGACCACCATTTTGGCTTGGGTCGCCAACAATCTTCACCAAGTTGTGCTCACCACCCAATGCTCGCGTTCGCTCCCACCGTTTCGGTTATCCTTCTCTTCCTCTCGGTCTTCCCGTCAACGCTCCTACAGCAACCTCCGTTGCCCGACGGCTCCTCATCTCCTCCTCCGTTCCTCACGATCAACGTCGTCGTTTCTCGCGAGACTTCGCTCCGCCCGCTTCAATTCCGGAATCCGAGCCAACAAACTGCACCGTTCGTACCCTCTCCGTCTCCGACAACAGGGATACGTTGCATCGCGCCCTCCCTCGCTCGCTGAGCGCGACGACTTTCGTCACTTCGCGACTCTCAAAGAACGCGCACTCCGTCTTCAACGTCGCGCCGACAAGCTTCGCAACTCCCGTCGCCCTGCTCCGTCGCCGCCTACCACAGGCCAAAAGGGAGAGGGAAGTGGCAAATCAAGCATTCGTGTCCTCCCTGGTGTTCCAAACGCCCCCGTCGTCACGAACCGCGAGGTATTGCCCTGTGGCACCCGCCAACTCGCCTGACCCGTTCAAATCGCTCCGCTCACGTTCCACAACGCGCCGCCGCCAACAAGATCCTCTCCGCGTTCATCTGGCGTGCCATTCGACGCCGCTTCGCATGGCTCTTCAAGCCCCGCTCGCATGCGAGGCTCTCGGACCCAAAGCAAACAGGCCCCATCATTTTGGGACTCGGGCGCAAGCATTTCGATCACTCCCGACCTTTCCGATTTCGAAGGCCCCGTCACGTCGCCCGGCACGATCACGCAACTAAAGAGGATCGCGAAGGGCCTCCAGATCAAGGCCAAGGCGAAGTCACTTGGGCTGTCCACGATCAACTCGGAAACTTGCGACTTCTGAAAGTCCCCCGTTCCATGTTCCCAACATCAAAGTCCGACTCCTCTCGACGTCCAGTCTCCTCCAGACTTACCCCGACGAAACGATCACCATCGAACCGAATCGTCTGACGCTCAGTGGCGTCCCGAACGACGTCAACCGAGGACCCGTCTGCAAACGTCAACCCGCAGAACAATCTCCCAACGTCGGAAGCGTACAACGCAACCGATCCTTTCAAGCCGCCGACGCTTCGTTTCGATCGTGAACACCGTCCACGAAAGAAACTTAGCGAAACGAGAAAGAATTGCTTCGTTGGCATTATCGCAGGACACGTCGGATTCAAGAAAGTTCAGTTCATCCTGCGTTCCGGTGTCGTTAGCAAAACGGAAGAAAGTCGCCGATTGCAAACTGCTGCGTGTCGACTTACCTCGTTTCCAAATGCGCTGCGTGCCAATATGGGAAGCAGCACAGACGACCGATCCCTGGAACGACGCCCTCCTCGATCGTCAAGGATAGAGCGCACGCTCTCAAAACGGACAATCTTCTGCCGGGTCAACGCATCTCCGTCGACCATTTTGTTTGCAGCACTCGCGACGTCTACTCACCTCCGCTGGCAAAACGAAACTCGACGACATGTACACCGGCGGTTGCATCTTCGTCGATCACGCCTCCGGCTACATTTTTGTCGAGCACCAAGTCAGCTTGAACTCGCACGAGACTCTCAAGGCAAAGAGACTGAGCAGAATGTGTCACAACACAGGCGTGACGCCACAAAATATCTCGCCGACAATTCGAAAACGTTTACGTCGGCCGAGTTCTCTCGCAACCTCGCCGAGTTCCAACAAGTCATCGATTCGCCGGCGTCGGTGCTCACCATCACAATGGGATCGCCGAACGCAACATCCGAACCATCATGGCGATTGCACGAACCATGATGCTGCATTCGACATCCATTGGCCGGACGTCGCTGACCCACACTGGCCCCTCGCCGTCAAGCATGCTGTGTTCTAGTGAACCACATGCCCGACCCAGAACTGGCCTTTCCCGCACGATGTCTTCACAAAGACTCGTTGGGAACAGAAGAAATTAATGGACGTCCACGTTTGGGGATGTCCAGTTTATGTCCTCGACAAAATGATCTCGGACGGCAAGAAATTGCCACGTTGGACTCCTCGCTCAACTCGCACCGTCAACCTCGGATTCTCCGACAAACACGCCAGCTCGGTCCCTCTCGTCTTGAATCCTCAAACGGGGTACATCACCCCACAGTTTCATATCGTCTTCGACGATTGGTTCGCAACCGTTCCCGCTTCCGCCGACGACCTTCCGAACTTCAACGATGATTGTTGGCAACGAATGTTCCGAGACTCGACGTTCCAATACGTCCTCGACGACGAAGACGAAGAAAGGCTGATTGCCGGCTCCACCGACTACAGGCAAGCGAACGAACTGCTCTCCCAGATGCAACGCGTCGCGACCGCTCTCGACAACGCGACTCCTCCGGGTTCTCTCAGTTGCTCCACCTCCGCTGTCAACTCCGTTGCCGCCTCCAAGGAGCAAATCGCGACGCCACCACCAGCCGTTGTGCCTCCTCCCCTGCCACTCCGTTGCTGACTCAGGGAGGCGACTCCGCAACCGCCTACGCCGATTGCGCCTCAACTCCCGACTCAACTCCAGTCAAACTCTTCCCATCGTCGCCGACTCAATTCGTCCTGCGAAC